>MU128909.1:303596-357149 GCA_014904985.1 Hydnum rufescens UP504
TAAGAGTATTTTAAAGTTTCTCGGGATTTCAGGATGGAAACGGAGCGTGATAGAGTCGATGCTTACATGCGCTCTGAGCTATTGGTCAATAACGTGAGTCTTGTGTTAAAAGGTCCCAAAGAAAAACAAAGAAATAAAAAAAAAATTATCCGCCTGAGTTTAACTGCCATTAAATTGGATTCGTTGAGAAAGAAAAAAAGGATAAGAAAACGATGTTACACGGTGTGAACATGCTCTGAGCAGCAAGAACATAAGTTTTTTTGTAAAAGTGTCTCAGAAAAACCAGCACATAAAGAAAATAACGCACCTTTTAGCAACCTTTGGGAATAAACTTCCCTGGCGATATTGCCCAATACGTGAACCAAAAGAAAGATGCTTTAAACCGTTAAGAGATTGAAGAAAAAACCTGAAACAAAATTGAGGAACCCAAAAAAAACATCATAAACTCATGTAAACTCTAAACCAAATATTCTTGCTTGGAAAATGGCCAAATGGGATGGAAACAAAATATGAGTCCAAAAAGGCCCAAACTTTCGAAGAGCAAGGGGATGCGGAGAATATCTAATCCCTGTATTATGATGTTAAAAGACCAAAACCCTAGTGCCCTCATAAGCTACCCGGTAGGCAGCCCGAATGGTATATAAGAGAGTGTTCCACCCACCCACCCAACCCCCATGTCTATTATAATATTATTATTTTGAATAATTACATAAAAAGATATGAACAAAAGATGAGAAAAACTTATTCGTTCAAACAATCGGAGGATTTGACTCGAAAAACAGAGACCAGTGGAGGAGAACAATTGTGTTAAACTTACAAATATGCTTAAGTTGCAAAGCTTCAAACACAAAAAAAAAAAATGCGAAGCGAAATAGGCAAGAATGAAACATTCATTTGAACAGATAAAAAAGCTAACCCCTCATTGCAAAATGTACTCTAAAACTCAGAACTTTTCAAAAAGCATAACTCGGCCTTGCGATAAAAAACAATCTGTTCAATTCATCCTGTTTCAAAGTCAAAACAATCCATCCTCGTCTCAGACATTACTCGCGAAAAGGCGTCCAAACATCGTTTCCATGGCCGCAATCGAAAAACATCCAATCATTTAAACAATCGTTCGCTGGAGTATTGTTTCATTTGCCCTTCCATCTCTCAATCGCCCAACAAAAATTTCTGGATGCGTTCTCCATGGGATCCCGGGTCGGGCCCCCTGAAAAAACCATTTCATGGGGGCGATGTACTAGCCCCAGAAAATCGCATTGGCTGCGCTTGCGCCAAGCGAGAAGAGTTCAGAAAAAAGTCAGAGCCACAATTTGGACTTTGGAAAAAAATGCAGACGAAGGCCAACCAAGCAGTTGCACAAATGGTCAAATAACGGACCGTACCAAACCCAAAACAAGGATGTGGTATGGGCCAATTTCAAAAGGGGGAGGGATGGGAAACGGAACCTATCATTAAGGGGGTGCGCGAATAGTTCCAAAGGTGCCGAAAAATAAAAAAAACCTCCCACCGAGCCTCGTTCCATTTCCTAGGCTGACGCTGCTGTTTGCCTTTCGCTTCAAAGCCAGATGCGCCCGACCCATGAGAAAAGAATTTCTATGCTTGATTAAGTGTTAAAAATACAATAAGAAAAGAATTAAGGAATTTACAAATAAGAAAATGAAGCTTATCAACTTTCTTTTCGCAACGAACTTTTGGTGAAAACAAAGGCAACAATGATAAGAAGGCAACAACAAAAACGAAGTCTTTGTGCCAAATCCGGGGCAAAGAATGTAAACGTTTTGTTCATATGCGCTGACTGAGCTGCAATTTCCTCTTTGCCAAGCCTGCAGCCCCTTCTAACAGTTAACCTGGATAAAACGAAAATGGCATGACTAAAAGATAATCTTTGTTAATATCCGCATCAAATATAGGCAGAAAAAAAAATTATTGGGCCTGCAAAACCAGCCTCTATCCACGAATTCCCTTGTAATTCAAACACACACCAACAAGCCAGATAAGTGAAACACGTTCTTAAACATCCCCAGTAGGCCGTTGTTCCAAAAGTTTGAATGGTTAGGGAACGCCAGGGATTAGCGATTCCAATATAGAGCGATTTTGTACCCCTCCATGTGAAAGACTAAAGCATCGGCCCGCAGCCAAAAGCAAGCTACAAAGCACTGTGGAGTCCTCAGAAAAAAAAACATTTAAATCTGACGTTGCAAGGCCAACAAGCGCAAAGCCATATTCCTGCTTCAGTCCGTTCCAAAAGCGCATACATAAAACAGTCTCAGGCCAGAGCTGTCAGCTGCCGCGTCAAAATGGGACGAACTTCTGCCCCAGGAAGGCAGCTTACTGAAAAGACGAGTTCACGTGGGAAATTGGAATTCCGCAACAAAAAAGACAAAAGTTCGATGTCGAAATCGTTTCCATCACCAAATTGCTTCCTACTCTCGCCGAATGAAAAAAAATGATTAAACAAGAGTCAGCCGGAATTAACAGGCGGAATATAATTTAAAACACCATTAGAAAATATTTTATACCACTGAGTTATATAGAATAATCAATATTTTTTTATTTACCAAAAGCAAAGCAAACTTAAGAGAATTTCGAACCAAAACCCTCTTCTGAATCTTGTGCTTCTGAGTGTCCATCCCAAAAATGTTGACAAAATGCTGGTGTATGCAAAAACAGAGGAAAAGATGGTTCAGGCAATTTGCGCAATCAAGAAAGTGGGAAAAAGAATACAAAAGCGACATAAAATTGAAAGCCAAAAAGTGTTGATTTTTTTCCTTTACTGATTCCTTTTGTCAAAAAAGTGATTCAAAATGGGTCTGAGTAAAACTGGCTTGAATACTTAGTTGGTACAAAGAATTGGATTGCGTTTTGATTCTTTGCGCCCCGAATGGGTTTTTTTTCCACATTTTGAAGAATTTGGCTGTCTCATCCTTTAAATTAACTTTTCTTGGAAAAGATCGCCAATCTCAGCGTGACAGCCAATCTTCTTGTATTTCGATGTTAGTTCCTCCTTTTCTGCCAAACCTCTTTTCATATAGAAGCTTCCTTTTCTCGAATTTCCAAACAAAGATTGATTTGTTATTTTCATTTAACAAAAAGTTCTTTTTTTTCAAACGAATTTTCCATGCCAAAATTTCATTGCACAATCAACCATCACAGGGGATTGTGATTTCCTTACAAATTTCTTGTCAGGTGATCAATGGGTTGGAGGAACCTGCGCTGGATGCCATGAATGATGGATTGCAATTGTCTTCTCTTGCAACCCGAATGAGTTCACGTTTGAAAGATTGCGTTTTTTCATTTTCCCCTAAAAATTAATAGCTCTTGGAAGCATCCCAAATCTTCAAGGTGATGGCAAGTTTTTCGGCTTAATTTGATGTTTAGTAGTCCTCCTCTGCCAACTCAGTAGAGAAGCCTTTTCTTCTCTAATTTTTCCCACAAAATGATGATTTTAAATTATTTTCCATGCTTACCAAAAAATCTTGGGCGATCCAATTTTTTGCTGTTGCAAACAAAAAATCAAGTCAAAAACCAAAACCATTCAAACAGGGTGATCTAATTCCTTTTCACGTGATCGCGTTGGTTCAAGGAAAACTGGGCTAAATTTTGCAGTGGTATTGGATTGGCATGGTTGACTTCTTTCTCGTTGCCCAAAAATGAGTTCAACGTAGATTGCTTGCTTTCATCCTTTAAAATATAAAAGCTTTCCTTGCGAAGATCGAAGTATCTCAAGGTGAGCCAAAATTTCCTGTATTGATGTAGTAAGTCCTTGCCTCTTTGCCAACTCTTTCATAAGAAGAATCTCTTTATCTGATTGCCCAAATTTGAAAAGATGGTTGTTATTTGTTCTATGCTTTTACCAAATGTCCTCCTAGGCTGATCCAATTGCTTATTTAAACCTATTACAGATAAAGGATTTATTTCTTGTAAAACCTTGCTAGTTTGGGGTTTGGCGCGAAAAGTCTGCTGCACCCAAGCCTGTCTTCAACTATCATGCCAAATCGCAAAAAAAAAGCCAGTTGCAAAAACTGTCTTCCGCTTTCCTTGGCCCATGGTGGAAAAGAATAGGGCCAAAACAGCTTTCCGAATTGGACCAAGTGTTGACCCATTCTTCCCTCTTTGCCTTGGGGTGTGGTGGAATGGAAGCAACGGTCCAGGAAAAAAAAAGTCTTTGGTGGGCCCAATTGCGTTGCGAGCAAAATTTTTTTCACACTAGATTTGGGGTTTTTTTTCCCAAGGTCTTTTTCATTTTCATGAAAACTGGCAAGAGGCCTATGCAAAAAAGTGCGACCCCTTGTTTTTTTCCAAAACCCTTATTTCCTTGTTGCCGACTTCGAAAAAAGCCCCCCTTTGTTGATGCTTAAAATTGAAAAAAAGCATATTCACAGAGCATTCATTTGCGACTAAACAATTCATGAAGGTTCCGATATTTTCTTCCCATTTTTTTCTTTCAATTGCTTTCCTTGAACTCTTTCTAAGCCAAATAAAAAGCCACTATGCGCAACATTTCTGAAATGATCCTGAAACAAAAAAACAGTGAGCATTGTCAGACTGGCAAAAAACATTGGACCCCTTCAGGGTCTCCAACACTGCCCGGCCACTATAAACCCCATTGTAACAATTCAAATTTCAACGAAAGAACGTCAACCAAATTTGTATTGCTAGACCCCCTTTCCATGTAGATGGAATCAAAATCCCCGAAACTTTGGCGAAAGATTTGGAATTCAAACAATTTAACTTGCCGCAAATTTTCCCTTTTCCTCTGAAAAAACTTTCGAAAAAGGCAAAACCCCATTGGCCATTATAATGTTTTTGCTGTTGATGCAATCCCCAGACTCCCTGCCCCCACTGAAAAAACATTGCTTTTTCGTTTTCCGAGAAGATAAACATAAAGAACTAAATTTAGTTAATTTGTGGTTTTCCCTAGTGCATTTCGCTAATAAAAGAAATCCCGCAAAAACTCGTATCGAAGATTGGCAAAAGAGATGTTTGTGGGCCGTTCCAAAAAAAACTTTAACTTTCCCGATAATTCTTCCCACTCCCCCACTGTGCTGCATTGACGTAAAAAACCACAGGGGTTAAGAAGCGGTCATTTTCCAAATTCAACTGCGTTCGCAGCACACGAGGTTGCAGCAAAAAACAAATTTTTCGTGGGGCATGCCTATTGAATACGGGCCTAGCTCGTAATTTTATTGCCCCACTTGATACACTGAGTCATATCGCCATTGGAGGATCCTGACGAAGTAACCTCCCACCAATTTGGGTTTTTCGGGAATGGATTGACCAATATCGGCCATCGTTAGATTCCATGCCACGCAATTGTTGAAATACAGCCACCCTATTCATGCTAGAGATCAATGAGGTCCCAATCCTTGTGTAGAGGAATTGGGACAGTACGCTAATGATGTCTATGCCACAAAACAATGCCATGATGGCATTCCTCGCATGTCCAATCCCCACTACAGTTCCAAACCACATTGCATATCAGTGAGATGGTCCCATGCCATCCAATTATTCCCCCTGTAGGATCAATTAAAGTTCGCCTTCACAAGCTTCTCGTATAGCAATATTGGATGAAGATGCAATCTGAAGTCCATTCCAGCAGAATTCAAGGATCCCCTTAGGTTTTCAACTTTCAGGACTGTTCGGTGCCAGAAATACTTTGCCTGACCCTCCGCAGCCCCAATTATTCCGATATACCCCCCCCCCCACGGCTCCCAACCCCATGATTATCAATATCAATATGACGTTGGAAACAATGATTGACTTGGAACCCTGACGAGATAGAAAAACAAGGAAGTTATTGAACAGGAACATGGCATGATCTGTCTGATGAAGCATTCGAGGCTCAAAAAGCAAAAAGCAGCAGCTAAGAAAGCTGCCGGATGCTGAAAAGGATGCTGCTGCAAAGTACATCAAAAAGCAAGGGGGGGGGGATCTTGAGTTTTCCACAACATCAGAAATCAGATTAAAACTGGGTCGCAGGGAGAAGAAACCCTTCGAACATGTTTTGACCACCATGTGGAGAACAAAGTACACCAAGAGGCACATCAGCGGCTAAGAATATGCCTAGAAAGGGGCCAGACACCAGAAGGGCAAAGGCTGAATGACGCCACCATCAGAAGTTGACGATCGACTGCTGGTAGAAGAGAATTCTTGGGGAAGATGCTGAGGATCCCAGACGTGCAGAAGAAAATGGCTCAAATGCGGGAGAGGAGCATTCTCAGGGGACGCGGAAGGCACCAGCCGTGAGAAGAAGCTCAAATACTGCCCCCAGAGAAATCACCACGCAGAAGAGCTGCCAGTCAGCCAGAGGAGAACCGTCAGCCTAGGAAGGAAGGAGGAACCCACGACCTACGGAAGAGACCATCAAACTACGGAAGAGGAGATCTGTCACCCTATGGAAGAGGAGAACTTACCCAGTCTATGGACGAGGAACGTCGGCCTGGGAAGAGGAGAACCATTGTTAGTGGGTGCCGGAGTCCCTTAGCCACTTGGCAAACTCATAGGTAGAGCATAGCTCTTGACTCCCCTTTCTCTTTCTTTCTCCTTCATCCTTATTCAAACCCAGTGGAAAGCTTCCCCACTGAGTTTGTGCTCCCTGCTTATAGTTAGATTCGTCTCTTATTACATAATCAGTCTAGTGATAGCCAGCCATGGCAGAGCCCAAAAAGCATCTTTTCTACCTCATCAACTGTCCTCTCATAGAGTGTGGACCTGTTGATTACGCACTACACACTGCGACTCCCAGCTTATGACTAAACCTTCTTACTTTGCCCTAGTGGGCATAGAAACCCAACCCTCCAGGAACTGCTAGCCTGTCGAGCTAGACGGAATGGTCTCAGTCCCACGGACTGGACTAATCCATTGAACCGGAACCTCCTCCATCCTCCGGTCCCTCCCACTCCTTAATTGGATACTACCGAATTAACACTTGGTGAGTGTGTAAGAACTCCATTGGCAGGTCCTACAGGACTGCCCATGGTTCGAACTCGGCACCCTCATCCTCCTTCTGTGCACCTCCGGATGCAAATATTCGTGATTCGAACGTTCACAAAAACGTCTTTAGATCCTCTGCAGCTCAAGCTTCAACACCTCAAGGCATTCTCACAGATACAAATCTGTCAGCCCATCTGTTTTTGAATGAGCCACAAGCTGTTCACAAATGGAACTCTTAGCCCCCTCTCAAGTTGGGTGGATACCTCAAGAAGGGTGGCTACTCCCCTAAAAAATAATGCCGAGCCTGCAAGGCCTAAACATGCTTGTCTCTCATCTCAATTATGTGAGACTATCTGCACTTCACTCGAACGAGGCAACAAGTACAGCCCATCCCGGGCTGTAAAGATCATCTCCACCTGGCTCAATTGGTTACTCTATGGCTTAGATGTGGACTCGACTGACCTCCTCAATTGGGTTGTACATGACTTCCGTAGGGGGTCTGTTCACTACAAGCTAGACCCGGCGGCTGGCACACGCTATCTGGCAGTGCAGAGTCATTCTAGGGGAAGTTGTACAGGAAACCTCCTCATCCCATGAAACTACTGCTAGTGATGACTACAGGCACAAACCATACGATCTTGAGAAGTCCAACCTCACAGCCGGATTTCCCACCTTGAACCGGCTCCAACTTACGTCTCCCAGGCGAGACGTCACCTTTGGGATGCCTCAAACATACTAGCTTCCTATTCAAGGGGACCAGCCTTAACTCGAAGGAACCATGCTGCCATCGAGGGAATCAGTAGTCCTCTAGGTATATCTCAGGACATAGACCTTGGATTAGCTCGGCTGGCAGCAAAGGAAGTCCAAGCGGCTAGACTGTCGACGAAAGGGGATTCTGTTGCCACTATGCTAGGGGTTCCAGCCTCACCAACCACGGAATTGTTCCCCTCCAAAGGTTCAAAGGATGAAACTACTAACTTCATATTAACACTCACAACGATCGAAATGGAACCGTCTAGTGGTAATGTCCAAGGTTCATTGAACATGTCCCATATCCCCAATCCATCAACCAAAACCAATAAGTATCACCACGGTGCATTATGAGACTTTGCACAAGCATTCCCACCCGATCATAAAATGACGTCGCAGGACCACCCTCGACCCGATTTGGGCGACATCGGGTTCCCAACGTTCCATAAGGACGTATTCCCACGGAACGGTTATCAACATGCAAGCAAGCCTGTCGTACATGTCTACACAAATCGTACTCGCGAGGGACGAACCGTAGGCCAGGGAAAGGGTTCCACAGCCCAATCGACCTCACGAACAGCCTATATGATGGACAAAGCCGCAGATTACTTCAAGAGGGGACACTGATTGTCCTACCTAGACCTGCGATATCTATGGGAATCGAGAACCTGGCCAGGATCGTACGTGTTGCCACTGGCCGAAGGGATGGACATACACCGCGAAACCCTCAGCTATGGATAGGATGGGTTATAGCGTAACGCAGTCACCTCCGCGACTAAACAAAGTCGCGAAATCTCAGTACAATGAATCCGGGTCAATAAGGACTCCTATGACTCACCGAGTGGATGCTACTGCCATATTCAAGAATGGTATTTTAGAGTCTAGACGGAGCGAGCTGTTCAACTCATCTAGGACCGTAAAACCCAAGTGGACAAAGAGATCCTCGCGACCGCAACATTTCGTTACGACTATGAGCATGGCCGTAGCCAGGAAGGACGAGCATATGCCATGAAATGGTCCCCCAAGTGTCCCAATTAGTACAGACGGTCAAGAAACAAGGGGAGACGACCTCATGAAGACCCGATCGAGCTTTGCCATAGCATGGAACCGGTATGAAGACAGGTTTCAAGTTGCGCTGCCTACGAGTTTCATTACATCTGTCAGGGTTCGCCCCCAACTCCAGTCAACTCCAGTCTACTCCGGTCTACTCCGGTCCTCGTCCGCCCACCTCCAGTCCGGTTCTCCACTTATCTCCCTCGCCCAAGTCCACTTTGCTTCCGGCTTGATTCCGGTTTGACTCTGGTCCAACCCTATCTTGGTTTCATTTCCTTTCATTTCCCTTTCATTTCCCATTGCTTCCGGTTCACCCCCTGGCCGAGTTCCTGTTCCTGTTCCTGTTCCTGTCCCCCTTGTAACCACCTCCAGTTTAGCGATCACTCCCCCGTAGTATAGTCATCATGTATAAGTAGTCTGAGAGCGAAGTCCAGAGACCCCAGCTTTGGTCTCTCAGGATTCCACTGTTACTCCGGACTACAGGTCAGCCTTCATGTATTCCGTATTCGTATTACATAATCTCAGGATTTCCGCTGTTACTCCGGACTACAGGTCCAAGTATTTCCAGTTGACTCCGCGAGCTTAAGGACCGCTGTGTTCGTTTCCGCCTAGTCCCTTCCGGCTGCTGGATTGCCTCTCCATCCCCTCCTATCTTCGTTATCTCATTCCTGCCCGGATTCTCTCGGACTTAGCCGGACTTACACCGGACTTAGCCGGAATTATCTGTGTTTATATTTGTTTGGTGCTCTCGTCGCAGCGTGGCCCTGACAGGCAACCCGATTCGAGATACTTGTTCAAGCTTTGTCATAGCCCGGAACTGGGATAAGGATGGGTTTCAAGAAATATTGCCTATGGTCTCGCTGCACAGCTGACTCCGCAACCAATTGAGTCCCTGGTGCTCCCGTACGACGTAACAAGCGGAAGCCCGATGTCTAAGCCAGGAATGCGTAAAAGGGTTCGTGACCCCAAGTTACTTGCTCGCGATAACCAGGAGAGCGCAATTTGAAGATCTCAAGGGGTCCTGGTATGGGACCGTCGAACTAACGAGACCGTCGGTACTGGGAAAGACGAGTACCCATTACGGAGCTATTATCCGCGAGTAGGATGGAACGATGAGGCGACACTGTCACTCCCACAAATGAACAGGGTCCAACGAAACCGACATCTCGGTCTGGCTACCTTCAGTCGACAATCCTTGGATGTCTACTGTGTTGTCAGTCCCTACAAGACGATCCTGAAGAGAAAGATTACACCCTCCGACCTTGAGAATATTGATATGGACCCCTTCCATGACATGAACCGGATCTTAGAAAATGGCACTGGCGATCTCATCATTGAGACCAGCATTGAGTACCATAGCTCACGCCATAGCCCACTGATGTCTTTGACAAACACGAGCTCGAACTCCGTATTGATGTGGTCTTGGCAGGTGGTTTGAAACTGGCCTGCCAAGTATGAGTCTAAACGGTGGCAACCTGCCACAGAGGCATTGCGAAGTCTTCGGTTGCTGATGTACAATCAGATCTGTGTTAAAGGATTGTCAGAGCTCTATCAAAGGATTCAAACAGAAATTCCGTCATACCTCTATTGGACAGCTCCGATTAGAAGGAAAGGATATAATGATGCTCTGATCCAAAGCTCACTGTGGCGATTCCCTCCGAACTACGAAATAATGCAGTGGTGCTACCTTCGATCCAATACCAACAATACCAGGCTCTCACGGTTGCACAAAACCCAGTCGAGTATCACCACAGTTGGGGGGGGACGAGTACCCATCACAGTACTACAACGATGCGCGACTGCCGCAGTTGAATGAAGCCACGGTGTCTCTGACAAAATTGCATCAAGAGCCAGCAAACAACCAAAGGACAAGAGTTTGTAGTTTTGCATGGTTTGCCTGCTATAGCAAAGAGGTCGAGTACCAAAGGTTTCCGTACCACAGAAATGCGCAAGGGGCCGAACGAGGCCAACTATCTGATCAATTTGCTGTGGTGGAACTCGATATAAGAAGGGGATTCCAACGCGTCCCACAAGGCTTCGTAATTCCCCCTAGTACAGATTCAATTGCCATCTTGCACTGCGCACTCATGATTAGGCATAGGGGCTACAGTCTGCCCCACGGGACTACGACAGATTCGGGACTTGAAGTTCTCCATTGTCAGGTTAAAGAACTGCAGACAGGAGCCGAACAGTATTCCCAGATGATCATAGTCATGGAATCAGTAGCTACACGAAGGGTCACCTTGAACTCTTGCCTGACCCCCATGGTAATGGCCCCCATTGCCCGATCGGGATCTACATGTCTCAGTATGAAGTCTTTAGTTGTACTTAGTAGACTAGGGATGTGTCATACCTTCGACTCCCGGTCTGTCAGGGCCACGCTGCGACGAGAGCACCAAACAAATATAAACACAGATAATTCCGGCTAAGTCCAGTGTAAGTCCGGCTAAGTCTGAGAGAATCCGGGCAGGAATGAGATAACGAAGATAGGAGGGGATGGAGAGGCAATCCAGCAGCCCGGAAGGGACTAGGCGGAAACGAGCACAGCGGTCCTTAAGCTCGCGGAGTCAACTGGAAAATACTCGGACCTGTAGTCCGGAGTAACAGCGGAAATCCTGAGATTATGTAATACGAATACGGAATACATGAAGGCTGACCTGTAGTCCGGAGTAACAGCGGAAATCCTGAGAGACCAAAGCTGGGGTCTCTGGACTTCGCTCTCGGACTACTTATACATGATGACTATACTACGGGGGAGTGATCGCTAAACTGGAGGTGGTTACAAGGGGGACAGGAACAGGAACAGGAACAGGACCAGGAACAGGAACTCGGCCAGGGGGTGAACCGGAAGCAATGGGAAATGAAAGGGAAATGAAAAGGAAATGAAACCAAGATAGGGTTGGACCAGAGTCAAACCGGAATCAAGCCGGAAGCAAAGTGGACTTGGGCAAGGGAAATAAGTGGAGAACCGGACTGGAGGTGGGCGGACGAGGACCGGAGTAGACCGGAGTTGGGGGCGAACCCTGACACGGTCTCTCCTATGACTGCCCGTAAACAAATGTAGTCTCATAGACCACAACGATGAAGTTAGTGCCAGCGACTGTGAGATGACGTCGCAGGGTTATCGCCAGCCCAATCTTGATAGTCTCAGGATCTCATGAAGACACGGGGGTGAACCAAAAATGTCTAGCCAGTGGGCCTGGACCGAAGTTTCGAACTCACCCAAGAAATTGAGCGACAGTACACAGAAACCCAAGTCAACTGCGACGTCCGCACGAGTTAGGGACCCACCACAAATGCGGGTTTCCTTATAACAGAAAGGAATGAGTACTCGCCATGAAGCCGTTGTTCACGAAGGGAACAAAGTGACGACGTGGTGCAGCCAACCCCACAGGTGGGCCTACTCCAAAGGGATGTGCTTCGGATTTTGAACTTGTCCCCAAAAAATGTTGGAACGTCTGGACCCAAATCGGGACAAGATTCAGTGTTAGAACCTACGACCAAAGGGGCTGCATTTACAGGGAAAAACTCACCTAACAAAATAGTCGGCCTGCTCATTCTATGCAGAAGCATGAACCCAAAGGAATGTGAGCAAAGGACACCGACGTGGCCAGATTCATCGATAGGCCCCTCCACCTACAGATGTTGGGACACATGGGCGTCACGCAGTATCGTACCCCTCGTGATCAATTGGTCACCTAGCCTGGGTAACTACGTTGCATCCCATCCATCCATAAACGAAAAGGACGGTCATGTTAGCATACCACACCAAGCCAAGCGTAACGACCTATGAACGTACTGCCTTCTGGATCCCCGAACTCGTCTAGATCTCCGGCAGAATCCCCTGAGATCCATCCTTAGTCCTGTCAAGGGGTTCCATGTACCCAAAGGGGGAACTCGTTCAAGCCATTCAGGACGCACAGGAATGGCGACGGGAGATGTACCTCACATTCAAACAAACCAGTGTCGCACAGCACTCACTTACCGATATCCACCCCACCGGATTGGAACGAAGGGACTGGTGTCCTGCGTAAATCATCAGGACCCGTAGTCGAATGTAACAGAACCATGCTGAGTGACGATTGGCTTGATCATGATGGCGTCGCACTTTTACGAGCATATAGAGGTTCGACTCCACCTGAGGCACCGCACCGGATGCAGGCAAGATCTGTCAACACGTCGGGCGTATGGAGAACTGTGGTTGTGAACATCACTGCAAGTTTAAATTGTCTACAGCTCGTGGAAGCCACGACCAGAACCAGACCTGCCCGAACAAGCAAACTTTGGCTGGTCCCCGGTTACCGGAGTCACGACAAGACTCTACTATGGAGGTTAAAACAACGCCATCAAAGCACGCATTGCCACATGTATGGATTATGATGTGTTATACGTTGTAGAACCAGGAGACCAGGATACTAGGAACACCCTTCATGGCCGAAGGGACTGGGGGCTGTGTTAGTGGTGTCCGGAGTCCCTTAGGCCACTTGGCAAACTCATAGGTAGAGTCATAGCTCTTGACTCCCCTTTTCTCTTTCCTTTCTCCTTCATCCTTATTCAAACCCAGTGGAAAGCTTCCCCACTGGAGTTTGGTGCTGCCCTGGCTTATAGTTAGATTCGTCTCTTATTACATAATCAGTCTAGTGATAGCCAGCCATGGCAGAGCCCGAAATGCATCTTTTCTACCACCATCAACTGTCTGTCTCATAGAGTCGTGGACCTGTTGATTACGCACTACACACTGTGCGACTCCCAGCTTTATGACTAAACCTTCTTACTTTGCCCTAGTGGGCATAGAAACCCTAACCCTCCAGGAACTGCTAGCCTGTTGGGCTAGACGGAATGGTCTCAGTCCCACGGACTGGGCTAATCCATTGGAACCGGAACCTCCTCCATCCTCCGGTCCCTCACCACTCCTTAATTCAGATACTACCGAATTAACAACCATCGACCAACAGAAGAGGAAAACCATTGGTCTATCGAAGAGGAGAATCGATCCACAGACAAGGATGCTCCCGGTGGCAAGGGATTGACTGCTCAGAATGTGTCTGAAGTTGGTGATGACGAAAATGATCATAATGATGACTCAGCCGACAAAGCCGCAGATGAGCTCGCGAAAATGGCAGTGGATGATCATGCCTTGGCTCACCCCCAAGTCACATCACAAGGTTCACCGGGTTCATGACCCCATACACCTGAATACTCCCCCATCACTTGCAGAGATCTTACCCCTGCCCCCAGATCACCACCCCATCATTGATCTTCTACTCCGCCTGATGTCGTTTCTCCTGGGTCGCCTTCAGAGGATATATTTGTGCAAGGCTCAAAGTCACACCTGCCTTTGCCTTCTGCCCCATATTCTCATCAAGTCTCCCACCCACGTCATGAGCTGTCCCCCCCACATCCTCATACTTGATCACATTCCCTGAGTCCCTCAGCCCAAACCGGAACTCATGGTGCTTCTGTGGCACTTTCAAGTAATCGGTCTCATTCCCCTAAATTGCGCAGTGGGATGCATGACCATCTACGATCGTCTTCCAGAGAACCTTCTGGGCCTTCTGGGTGACATTCTAGTTCACATGAGTGTTCCGAACATGGTTCTCATGATCTCCAACCCCGCTCTCGCAACCTCTCTCCTCCCTCTCGTGATCTCTCTCCTCACTCTCATGATCTCCATCCCCACTTTGGTGACAACACTTCTCACTCTCGGGACTGTCACCCATGCTCTCATGATCTCCCCTCTCACTCTCGCGATCTCCCTTGTTCTCGCGATCTCCCTCATTCTTGCGATCTCCCTCGTTCTCGTGATCTCCCTCGTTCTCGTGATCTCCCTCGTTCTCGTGATCTCCCTCGTTCTTGCAATCTCCCTCATTCTCACGATCTCCCTCATTCTTGTGATCTCCCTCATTCTCGCGACCTCCCCCTTCGCTCTTGTGACCTCCCCCACGACATGCAATGGGACCGGCCCAGCCCTTCCATTCCCCAAACTTCGCAGTCTTGCCAACCTCCCACCGCCCCGCATGCATCTTGAATGAGATCCGAAGTAGCCGTCAATAATGATTGGAGGGCCAGAACAGTGGGCTCAAGCCATGGGCCCTCATCAGGAATGATGGGTTCGAGAGATATGGCATGGGCTGCACTGGAGGGTGTCAGTCCGTCAAATTTTGATGGTTTGAGCAGGGATGGGTGGCAGCATGGCCCAGATGTATGAGTCCATCAGAGACCGCCAGCCCCAATCTCATCTGGCTTGGCGGCAAGTCATTGTAAGTTTAGCTATGCACTATTAAATCATTTAGTTTACTCATCCCATTCACATAATAGCGCTGGTATGTATGACACCCTCGCCAGCCACTTTCCCGAGTCCAGCTGCAAATGTGGTGGCAGTGGACACTTGGTACGTCATCGAGGCGTCACACATTGACTTAGGGCACTGTACGTCCACATACTGGGTGGACAGGTTGGAGGACATCAATGCATTTGGTGTGTGAGCTTGGAAGAAGGCTAAGCGTGCTGGGGATCCAGGGAATCTTTCCCTTTTGTTCAAATTGGTGCAGGCGCTGTGATACAGCCCTGAGGCAGTTCAGGGTGAAAGCTCCTCCTGGATGCAACTGACAGTACTTTGAGGGACTCACCCTCACGGATCCAGAGGCCGCTTCAGCTGCTCATGTCTCGAATTTGGACTTGGGGTACATCAATCAAGCCTATGCCTACAAGTCCCAATTTTTCCCTGAGATTCTTTCATTCACGCTGCCAGCTTATCGAAAGGCTACAGCTGCCCACCACTTCTTCAATTCTGAATGGTTTCCCCCCGTACTTGCTACACCCTCTGAATGATGTCCAAGGTTATTCGATTTGGCTCATCGGTGACCCATGAACATGGTGTCATTCTCTCTGGACTGGGCTGAGATGCAAGGGGCTATCCACCCGATCTTATCAAGCAACTTGCATTATCATCGCCTACTCACTTTGATGCGTGCTCAAGTCTATCACCAGGGCAAGAAGGATATCAGGGTTAATATATGGCCTACAGATGGTCCGTATGATGAAATCCTCCGTATTCTTGCATGCTTGGCACACGATGTGTATGGTTCAAGTGTTACTCAACCATTGCTCGATGAGACCTTTGGGTATGCCTCTCACTTATGGGCGATAAAAATGGAGTTGGCATTAGATCGCCCTTGATTCAAAAAACACCCTAACAATGTGTATGATCAAGAGAAGTTTTGAATACTTCTATATGCTATCTATACATGGTTGTACTGTACTGCATTGTAGTGTAAATCATATTTTGTTTGTGTTTGTATTTCCCGGGAATATCCGGTCCCAGGAGTAAACACGCTACATTGTTCTCACTGTCCCCCTCTGCGTGGATGTAGACTTCTTCAGCTTTCCGCACACAGCATTGCACTCTATATTCCACCTCGGCGTGGATTTCAGGTGATGCACAAAACCACAACTACGCTGTTCAGTGTTCCTTTCCACCTAGAGCGGAGGGTATCTGAGCGCAAGTTCTTAGTGTCTCCTCTTGCTCTCACACCTTGGCGCATGTTGCAAGTGGTGATTTTTATCTCTGGCACCAGTCTTCTCCAGTATGGCTGGTATGAAATCAAAGATTCAGACTGCAAGGAAGCACACTCCGTGGCCACGACATGCAGCAGTCGCCACACCCATGAGCTCCAGTAATGGAAGCAATGGCGGCAATGATCTGGATAGTGTGCTGGCATCTAAGAGGTCCTTGTGATGTGCTAGCACCACAAAGCTCAGTACGACCTCAAATTCTGCCACAAAGGAGAAACCCCTTCAGACCACCAGCCAGCCTAGTGGGAGCCATGCCACCAGCCCTCACCCCTCCAGAACATCCTCAACTAGACTTGTGGTCGAGATCCCATCATGGAAGGTGTTAACCGCACCCTACACCTTGAATAAAATATCCAACAAGCCTACTTGCGTGTCATCCCATTCGGATATTTATCAGCATCTTTGTCGGCATGCACACCAGTTGCTGATTTCGACTCTAATGATGAAGATTTTGGAACACCATTTGAACACGAGTTAGAGGATGGTCAAGCTAGTGTGACACAGGGAGATGATGGACTTGATGCTACTGGGGATTCTTTCCTTGACTCTATCAATGCCAGTAGTGTGCCTGCATATTGTGGCCCAAAAAGTTGCAATACCGATGTGAGAAATCAGCATGAGGTCTCACCCCCTGGTCTCTTGGACATCCAATCCCCTCTGTATTATAATCACGTTATTCCCAATCATGGCAACACCCCCATTCACAGTCCCTGTCCTGATTCCCCTGACACGCCCATTTTGGATATCACAGATGGGGCCCATGACGACTTTTTGTTGAGCGATGGTGATAGTGATAATGCTGTGCCTCTGAAAGTGAGGGGCAATGCCAAGCCCCGTTCTAAGGCAGTTGTGTCCCCCCAACCTGTCTCCCACTTGTTGGAAGAGCCAAGTTCGGATGAAGATGATGAGGTTCTCAAAGGAGGGCCATTTACCACCCCGGAGGTAGAAAAGATTAAGGCTGAATACACAGCATTTGACAAGCGAATTGCAGGACTGGCGAGGGAAATGGGTCGTAGTGTTAATTCGATTCAAAAGATTGGTGGGCGGGTGTCACAAGTAGTTCATCCACGTAAAACTATTGCCTGGAACGTGTTCCAATCCAGCTATCCTACCAACCCTGACAAGTCAGTGAGCCAATCTGATTATACCAAAAATACAGTTCACCCTGCCTATGATGAGCTCGTTAAGAAGTACGGAGGAGAGAAGTCTGAGGATTGGGCAGCAGAATCAGCTCACCTGGTTAAGGAGTACACAGAGACTAGGGCGGCAATAAGTGCAGACATCACAAAGCATGGGGGGGAAGTTGCAAAAATCATCGCTAGCCACAAGAGGGCATGGCAAAAGGATTTCAGGGCCTTGGCAAGCCTTGGGGTGCATTGCGAGTTGACAGTGCTTGCAGATAATGCCTGCTCTCCTGCTGCTCATGCTCAGAATGGGCAGCTATTTGGGACTGCAGAGATGGAATTGTACTACAAGTCCAGGCATGACTTCAAGTCTCACGTTGGGGACGTATACACATTTATATTGTCTGCCAAGGCAGGGGTTAGGAAGGCAGAGGAGCATAAAGCTCAGACTTTGCGACATGAGCGAGAAGAGGCCTTCAAGAACCCCAATAAGGCAAAAGGGAAGGTTTCGAAAATGCTGATTCAGCTATTTGGTAAGTTTGCTCAATGCATAGCTTCTTGACAGTTCCTATGCTAATCCTGCTTGAGTAGAGCCATTCATTGTTGGACCACATTCCCTTGGCTGAAATTGCCCCAAAAACTCCTCTCACACAACTTGGTGATCGATGGAGTACTGTCATTGTCTCACTTCCGGCTTTTCGGTTCACTCTCGATTGATCACTACAGTGTCAGCAAGATCCAAGCCATGTATAATGCTCTAGAGAATGGGCAGCTCAAAGTATCTGAGTGTACCCATGAGGAATTAAACTCTGGGGAGACCGCACTCATTACTGATAGTGGTGGCCAAGTGCTAATGATGGTAGCGAGTGCATTGGAAATGATTGGGGCCAAGAAGAAGCTGGATTTGAAGAGGGCAGCTGAGCGGGCAGTTGTGAGGGCTCAGGCAGTGGATACAATGATTGATGGAGGGGATTCTGGAGGGGATTCTGATGGGCATCATGGGAATGGGCGTCCGGTCAGGAACCCAAGTCACACTGTCATGGTGAACTCAGACAGGATTGTGACCCAAGGACTGGGGAAGAGGCCATGGAAGGGTGGGGATGATTTTAATCAGCCGCGCAAGATGAAGCGTCTGCAAGTCAAGTCTGCAGAGATCATTGATGACTTGGATGAAACCCCAACTGCTGGACCGTCCCACCTCCATGTGCAAGCTATGAGTTCTCATTGTAATGATGTGCAACAGCATTCCACATTCTCAAGTGACAGTGAGGCTACTGTTGGGATTCCCCTTCAGCATACCACTGGGGTCCCAATTGTGCCAACGTTCAATCTGCATGATCCATTTTCTATGATGGATGATGTGCCGATTCCAAATAGGGACATGAGTTTCCCTTTACTTGATCCTTCATTATTTCAAGGCCCTGAGTTTGAAGCACTTGTAGCACAATACCAAAGTAGATATGAAGTAGACAGATTTTATTAATGGTTTCTTAATGTGTTTGTACTGTGGCCTTAATGGAAGGTTGTTTTATTTAAGAATTCTAAGTTGTTCCTTCAAGGCAGAATGGAAAGACTCGCAATAGTGGTCTTCAATTGAGTCTGCTCAAGTCCTGAGTGCTAAGTCCTAATTCGGGTCAATTTTGGCCAACTTTCAGCCTGAAGCTCAAGTGAGAGATTTCAATGGGGCAGACCAATTCAGCCAAAATAGTGATGGGACCTACTTAGGTACCATTATCTGCCCTGGAAGTGGTACCTAACTAGGTAGGCTTAGATGACTGACCAAGGTGGAAATGAGCACGGCAGTCCTTAAGCTCATGGAGTCAACTGGATAATACTCAGAGCTGTAGTCTGGAGTAACAGCGGAAATCCTGAGATTATGTAATATGAATATGGAATACATGAAGGCTGACCTGTAGTCCAGAGTAACAGCAGAAATCCTGAGAGACCAAAGCTGGGGTCTCTGGACTTTGCTCTCGGACTACTTATACATCATGACTATTACTATGGGGGAGTGATCACTAAACTGGGGGTGGTTACAAGGGGGACAGGAACAGGAACAGGAACTCGGCCAGGGGGCAAACTGGAAGCAATGGGAAATGAAAGGGAAATGAACCAAGATAGGGTTGGACCAGAGTCAAACCGGAAGCAAAGTGGACTTGGGCAAAGGAACTAAGTGGAGGACCAGACTGGAGGTGGGTGGACAAGGACCGGAGTGATCCGGAGTGGACCAGAGTTGACTGGAGTGAGGGGCAAACCCTGACAAATCTATTGTATCACTGCAAAAACAAAACTGGCACTTGTGTCACACTTTTGCTTTCAGTTTTGCTCTAGTTTTCTACTGTGAAGCCCCCTAATACATTATGAAATGTTTGAATGTGTGCAGTATCCTTTGTTGCCCACAGGTTCCAACTGTCTACTTCTGAGTCATAGTGTTTTTCCCAAGCTTTCACAACAAATTTGGCTGATACAGATTGTCCATCCTCATGCTCAGTGAGTACTGCCTTGATTTGAACAACATGAGGGCAGACCAATGGAACAAGAAATGAGATGACCATACTGCAATAACCACAAGGCACAGAGCTGATACTGGTATGTGTGGCAAGAAACTCTTGAAATGAATGGCTCCTTCACTCTTATCATTTGAAAAATAGGCTTCATTGAGTACTGCTGATATGCATGGGTGTTCATACAGACCAGAATGAGTCTATTGGAGCACAGTTTGGGTAAATCAGGATCAGCAGGATAATGGATTCCACATAGTGTGCATACCTTGCCAAAAGTTTTGGCACAGTAGTTTCCTTTGGCCAAAGCTAGGGCAACTTTGTCTGTTAGTGGTGTCTGGAGTCCCATAGGCCACTTGGAAGACCCATGGGCAGAGCCATAGCTCTTGCCTCCCTGGTCTCTTTCTTTTCCTCTTCTTCCTTCTTATTCAATCCAGTGGAAAGCTTCTCCACTGGAGTTTGGTGCTGCCCTGGCTTATAGCTAGATTTGTCTCTTGTTACATAATCAGCCTAGTAATAGCCAGCCATGGCAGACTCTGAAATATATCTTTTCTACCATCAACTGTCTGTCTCATAGAGTCACAGACTGGTTGACTATGCATTACACACTGTGTGACTCCCAGCCTTATGACTAAATCCTCTTACCTTTCCCTAGTGGGAATAGAAACTCTAACCCTTCAAGAACTCCTAGCCTGTCAGGCTAGGCAGACTGGCTTTAGTCCCATGGACTGGGCTAATCCCATGGATCCAGAACTCCTCCACCTTCCAGTTCCTCCCCAATCCTTAGTTCAGATATGACTGAACTAACACTGGTGGTGTGTGTAAGAACTCCATTGGCATGTCCCTACAGGACTACCCATGGTTCATACTCAGCATCCTCTTCCTCATTCTGTGTCCCCTGGATGCAAATATTTGTGGTTCTGATGTTTCCAAGAGTGCCTCTGAGTCTTTGATGACTCAATCTCCAATGTCCTCATCCACTTATGGGAATCAATTGCCTAGCCCCCTGCCTTGCAGGGTGGATACCTCAAGAAGGGTGGTTACTCCCTAAAAAAATATGTGGAGTCTGTGAGGCCCAAGCCTACAGGCATCATGTCTCAATTATGTGAGACTATCTGTACTTCACTCAAACAAGGCAACAAATACAGTCCAACCCAGGGTGTGAAGATCATTTCTACTTGGCTTGACTGGATACTCTATGATTTAGATGTGAATTCAGCTCTTTTCCTCAATTGGGTCATACATGACTTCAGTACAAATTCACTTTGTTACAAGTTAAATCCTGCACTGGCACAAGCAATCTGGCAATGCCAGGTGATCCTATGGGAAGCCATACAGGAAACCTCATTCTGTGAAGCCATCCCTAGCATCAATCACAGGCCCCGGCTGTGTGAACTTGAAAGGTCCAACCTCATAGCTGGATTACCCACCTTGGACCAACTCCAGCTTATAGTCTCCCAGGCAAAACATCACCTTTGGGATACCTCAAAAATACTGGCCTCCTATCTAAAAGAACCAGCCTTAGCTCAAGGGAACTACACTGCCATCAAAGGAATCTGTGGTCCTCTAGGCATACCTCAGGACACATACTCTAGACTAGTGTGACTGGTAACAAAGGAGCCCCAGCCTTACATTGTTGTGGAGCCAACCTCCTGGATGTCATTCCTGGTACCTATGGGATTGACCAGAGGCTGACTCTGGGATGGACACTAATTGGACTCCTAAAACACTTGTATGGCATGAGTCCTCCCCTTGCTGACTGTCTGTCAAGCTCCAAAAGTCCAGTCTGAAGACCAAGGGTGCCCCAAATCTTGAGTCAGACACATCCTAGATCCATGGTCCATCAACCAAAATTGAGGAATATCACCATGATCTGTTACAAGACTTCATGCAAGGATTCTCACTCTATTATAGGATGATGTCACAGGATTGTCTTTGACCTGATCCAGATGGCATCAAGTCCTTACAGTTGCATAAGGGTGCATATTGACCAAATGGTCATCATGGGGTAAAACAGAATGATACTGCACAGCCACCTTTGTGAACGAGACTGTCCCAGACCATAAGGAATGTACCCTGCAACTCAGAGAAGGAGTCTGCCAATGTCCCAAGGGATGACCTTGGCTGATTGAGCACTGGGAACACAAGAAAGGAGTTCCTCCCTAATGCATGAAGTTCAAGACCTGTCTGGAGCACTGAGCCTGAAAATTCAATTAAAAACAATAGACAAGACCATGAAGCCCCGGTGCCATGTACCAGGACCATTTGAAGTCAATAAAAACAGCAGGATGGTCTCCATAAACACCCTGGTGGACTGTATGAGTCTAATGTCAGTACAATTGATGAGCACTCCCTTAGCATGTGGGGGGCAGGATTTCCAAAGGAATCAGGGTTCAAAAACCCAGTTAAGGATGATAGACACAATGCAGGATTCACTGTTCAAGGTTCTGAGGTGTCATCTCAGTCACAGAGCCATACTGCAGATCCTGCTACTAAGTCTGTTGTGAACCCAAACCCAGATTTCTCAGCAAGAGACCATTTGAGCCCTACTGGGGCTGGGATCAAAAATACTACCAAAGTGGCCTCCAAGGCACAGTACCTGTGGGCTTTTCAGAGTTAGAAGCAAGATCCTGGGATACCTCTTGACAAACTGGATATGATAATACCATATTGCTGCCCTCATTATTGTACAAAACCATGGGGCTTCCATACAATGTAATGAGTCTAGATGGACTTGAGCAAAGGCTTTTCATGCCATCAGTACATCTTTACAAAATGAGTGAAAGACTAGACCACAAGTCAAGAACAAGACCTCATTCACTGTGCTTGAGCCTTGTCATGAGACTGAAAGACAAACAAACTCAAGAATTCATCCAGAAATTGCCACAGGTTGGAGCTTGAAATAATCAGTCAGTTAGATTTGGGTCATATAATCAGAGATTCAACCTCAAATTTGGAGCCAAGGACTATAAATGTGATACAGAGCCTATGGACTTGAGCCTTCAAGTATCAATCCAGCCAATAAGCAGTGTCAAAAATCCTGTACATGAGAGTACTATGGACCCAACATCAGAACTCACTACAGAGCACCTTTCAAGTCCTGCCATGGTCAAGGACCTGGAATACTTTAGGGACTGGGCCCCACATGTGATATCTAAGGGACTGGCAAAGCCTGAAGTCACATCTGGGAATACTTCCCAATGCACCAAATATGGCCAGACCATGTGACCATCCCCTTGGCTGAACCTTGAGTTAAATCAGTTCCAGGCTTCGAATCACATGGGTGCCTGAAATACAGCCATTCAGGACTGTTCTAATGCTCATGGGCTTGAATCTAAACAGATACTAGTGCTCAACCCTAGTATAGGACCCAGCATTGGGGATCCTGTACTAGTGTCATCAAAAGATACTGGAACTTCCACACTCAAGCTCATTCACAGTTTAGGACTGGATCCAGCACCTGACCCATATAGACCTACCACAGAAGGACCAGTATATGTCAGACTCAGCTCATCCAATGAATGGACCCCCATGAGCATTCCTACAGTTGTATGAGCCATAATAAGAATCAGAAAATGCCATGTCAATCCACCTCCTAGGAAGCCCTGGGTTCAACTCTTAACAGGCATAGGGATTCATATGACTGGATTGGATTGAAACCTGAAGTTCCCCATGAATGCCCCCAAGCACAACATGGGACTAGAGGAACATAAGTTGAAATCTATAAAGCCACCAACACATTCCTGCTGAACTCACCATTCTGGTCCTCAAGGTGTGACAGAAGTACTGGTCTCCAGTTCAAAGGAGCCTACTCTTGACCAAGAAAGTGACATTACCCTTATGGAAAATGAATGGCATCCCCATCTGCAGGGCATACTTAGGGTCATGATCTACTTCATTGAGCTTGTTGCAAGACCAGAATCAGGATGGGTTACAAGAAATTTAGTGTTGGCTGAGGCAGCCCCAACTAATGAATCCAAAGTGGTCCCCATAGACACTCACCAGAGTGACAAAGTAGTGTTGCCAATCCTGTGAGTGGAAATGCCCCAGGAGTGTAGTCCCCAGCTCATAGATTGTGTGTGTTAAGGGTTGTACTCGAGGCGAAAGATACGATGATGTAATCGGATCGAATACAAGGAAATGCCCTTAAGGCGATTGACGAGGGAGTTGCGAAGTGGGGATTATGTAAGTCACGAGAGATAAGTATGTACAAGGAAGACTGGCTTCTTGAGACTTAATAGGCAAAGGTTTTGAGATGAGAGTTGCGAGCGATAACTGAGATCGTGAGAGTGGAATTCAATCGGTTGACAATATATTCTCGATCTTCTAAAGAGCGAGTGTACATCAGGTAACTACTTATACTATTAGAGATCAAAAGGGTTTATGGATAAAGGGGTGTTGAATAAAGGAGGGATGTATATAATAGGAATTGCTGAAAGAGGAAGGCACAATGGTGGCAAGGGGGAAGGTCATGTGATGGCGTGATTGGGTTGGTTATTCTGCGTACATAAGCGAGGTTACGAGTACGACTCGTAACAGTACCCCCTTTGAGCGCGAAGCCCTCAAAGCGCGTAACTTGAGTTTTACGAGGTGGGTGTTTTTTGGTGGTTTTGGCGGTTGCCATGGTGGTTACTATAAAGGGCGGGTTTGTTGTGTTCACTTCTGATTCCGTACCATCATCATCGATATGGCTGACGAGGCTATTCTCTCTTTGATCAAGACGAAGGCAGCAATGGAAATCCTCCAGACCGAGGAGGTGGTTGCAACCACGAAGGTCGAGTTGGTGAAGTGGGAGGTAAGTGAAAACTTTTTCTGTTTTATGTGAGTTGCATTGATTTGTGGTAAAGTGGCAGGTGCATTTGCAGGGTCAGATGCCCAAGGTTTCGCCCCTCGTGCCTGAGATGGGGTTGGAGCTTGCGGGTTGGTGTCTGCATGTCGAGCGTATCGAGAATGATGTGGGCATTCATCATGCCCAGGAAGAGGCGGTGGTGTGCGCTTTAGAGGAGGTGCGTCGTCTCGATGCTGAGGCACGGTGCGAGGCTGAGGATGCTGCTTGGCGTGCAGCCATGGCAGAGGTGCCAAGGGGTGTGTCGAAAGATGCGCCTTTGGGTGAGGATGAGGGATCGTTGATGGTGAGTACAATTTTGAAGTCTCGATGTTGCTGACTTGGTGTTTTTTAGTGTGATTGGTGCACATCTGTGCATGCTCGATGGGTGGCCAGTGGTAAGAAGGGGGAGGAACCTCTGTGCATGTCCGGTCCTCGGTTTCGCTGCCAGGCATGCGCGAAACGGAACAAGAAGTGTTCCCTGGTGCCGGTGGGTCATTGGCACCTGAAGTGGGTTGCTGAGGGCAGCAAGGAGCCTTCACGGGCTTCCAGGTGATGATGTGTTGTGTTGCCTGAGTCAAAGGGTTCGCCTTCTCCTGTGGAGGGGGGTTGAGGAGGAGGTGCCTGGGGGGGCACCTGGGGCTGCACCTGAGCTCTCTGCGGGCGACTTGCTTCTGTGGGTTGAGAGTCTCTTGAAGTGCATGGAGGAGACATGGGCTGATGACCCGATGCCTGAGTTGGCACATGCACCGTTCTTGCATGATGGGCCGCTGCGGAGGTGTCCGCAGCCGTGGAGATGGAGGAGGTGAGGGTGTGAGAGTTGGAGCAGGGGTTGGCTGTCGCAAAGTCACGGGCAAGTGTCACGTGCGGTGTGCGGCAGTGATGGGGGGATGTCGCAGCTTATGCCGAGGCAGGGTGGGAGATCGCGAGGGAGCAGCACGATTTGAGGGATGGCGAGTAGAACAATAAAATTTTCATTTTTATTTTCTGATGTCTGAGAGTAAACTGAATTTCAGGGGTTCAGGAGGAAAAAAAAGGGAAAAGAAGGAAAAGAAGGAAAAGACGGGAAAGGAGGAAAAAACGCTGAAGGTGAAAGAGACATGTGAGGAGAGTGACAGTGGAGAGAGAAGGAGAGAGAAGTGTGGCGGGAGGGAGAGAGAGAGAGAAATGTGGAGAGGGGAAGAGAGAGAGAGAAATGTGGAGCGAGGAATGGTTGTGAAAGCGTGGTGTCACGATTGTCGCGATTTATACTGCCAGGTCGAGTACTTCTCATCCTGGTTTTTCAGGGTGTGTGCGATGGAAGTCCATTACTGCTTCGTGAGCATTGGCAAGTTCTGCTGCTGGAAGCCAGCTAAACTTGTCATTGGTGTGCTTGTAGCCGGACCATTGCATGTGATAGATTAAGCCGTTACTGCAACGGCGACGATTGATCTTGCTGTCGACGATTTCTGCGATTTCATATTTGAGTTCACCATTGATTTCAACAGGTGGGGGAGGTGGTTGGGTGCGATTGGGGAAGGGATCGGGGTGAACAGGCTCAAGTAGTCACACATGGAAGACATTGTGGATTTGATTCATGGCACAAGGGAGGCCAAGGCGATATGTGTGTGTTGAAACTTTCTCGGTGACTGGGAAGGGGCTGAGTTTCTTGTGGTCCAGTTTCTTCGATGGTCGCTTTGTTTTGATGTTGCATGTGTCGAGCCATACTTGATCGCCAATGTTGAGAGTGGGGAAAGGAGGTCGCGATCCAGCTACTTGCTGTTCATTTTGTTGTCGTGTGATCGCGAGTTGGTCACGAACGTACTTGTGTACGTCACGAAGGTTGAGCATGGCTTGGTTGGCCTCGGTTGAAGGCACTGCTTCGATATTGAATCTCAAGGTTGGGGTGAAAGCCTTTGTTCGCAAAGAAGGGTGTTACGTTCATCGCGGAGTGCTCTGCATTGTTGTATGCGAACTCTGTGAGGAGGGAGAAGTAGCGCCAGTCGTCTTGCAGGTAGTCAATGTAAATTCGTAAGTACTGCTTGAGGATTTGGTTCAGGCACTTGGTTTGGCCATTGGTCTCGGGGTGATATGCGGTCAAGAGGTTGAGTTTGATGCCGAGTCTCTTCATGAGCGATTTCCAGAAGTTGGAAATGAAAAGTGAGCCTCGATCTGAGACAATGTCGGCAGGTGTACTGTGTTTGGATATGACCCAATTGATGACTAGGTTGGCAAGTCCTTCTGCGGGAAGTGTCGTGACTGTGGGGATTAAGAGACCCATCCTTTGTGAATCAGTCAACGATAACGAGGATGGAGTCGAATGAGGAGGAGGGTGGGAGTCCAGTGATGAAGTCCATCACAATCGAGTTCCAGGGTCAATCAGCAATGGAGAGGAATTTGAGGGGGCTGTATGTGGTGTGGTGTGAGGATTTCGCGCGAGCGCATATGACACAAGATCATACCCATGCCTTGACCATTTTCGTTAGTCCTGGCCAATAGTATTTCCACATAATAAGACGGATGGTTTTGTGAATGCCTGGGTGGCCCACTAGGAGGTGGTCGTGTGAAGTGCGAAGAATGTTGAGGCAGAGATCGCGATAGTTGGGGACGTAGACACATCCTTTGTGTAGTAGCAATGTCACGTCCTCTGCGAGTGAGAAGAAGGTGGGGGGGCTGACGAGTCATCTTTGTTGGTCTTGATGTGTTCACACACTTGCGTTGCGAGGGTGTGTGTCGCCAGCCTGGTCAGCCAATTATCAGTATCTAATTAGATACTTCAAAGGTTGCATTTATATGGTCTAACTAGATATCAGACCCGGGGGCCCCCAGGGGCCCCTGCAATTCAATCAAGGGGGCTGGTCAAGCAGCCCAGGGGCCCCTGGGGCCCCTAGCCATGGATTATTTATTTATTTATTATTATTATATTATTATACTACTATTATTATATACAATGATAGGCTGCCCAGTGGGGCTCACCCATGTGCCCAAGAAGAACAGCCAGAGGCTGCTCTTCTTGCGCGATCACAGCCAAAGAAAAAGTCTCACCTTCATGTGGGGGGGGGTTTGGCTTGGTTCCCCGGGTTTGGGGTTGTGGGGTTCAGCTCGGCAGGTTCGGGGTTGTGGAGTGGGTTGTGGGGTTCGGCTCACCAGATCTTCATTCGCCGGGTGTTCGTTTGGCGGGTTTGGGGTCGGGGGTTCATGCAGATTCGAGTCCAAGATCTAGGGGAAAAAAAACAATATGTTAGAAAATAAAGCTTTGCAAGAAGAGCAGCTTATGCTGCTCTTCTTGCACCGCAGGATTAATAAAAAAAGCTCACCTTGTAGTACCACACCCACGGCGGCGGGTGTGGTACTTTATATTCCCCATGTATGGTCGGCTGGGTTTCGAGATGCAGGGTCGTGGGGGTTCTCGCATCGGTATTCGCTTGCGTGAAAGGTGAAGACCTAATAGAAAAAAAAAGTTGGTCAGTAAAGAAGTAAAGGCAGCGCAAAAAGAGCAGCTTACACTGCTCTTTTTGCGCCACTGTATATATTGGGGGGGACTCACCTTATATAGAACCACACCCGCCGTAGCGGGTGTGGTTTGTGCTGCTGTTCGCTGCGCGCGTTGTCGTCTGTTGTGGTCGCGCTGGTCGCATTTTCGCGGTTTTCTTTGTCGGGGGGTGGGTCATTTGGCATGTCTTCGGGCGGGGTTTTGCTCACCGGGTCTTCGTTCGGCGGGGTCGTGGTTGTGGGGTTTCGCTCGGTGGGTTTGGGTTGGGGGTTCGTGTGGGTGTGAGTCCAAAAGCTAGAAGAATAAATAAACATTAAATATTGCAAGAAGAGCAGCTTACGCTGCTCTTCTTGCGCCACAAAAAAAATAAAAAATAAAAAAACTTATCTTGTGGTACCACACACCCTGCCGCAGCGGGTGTGTGGTTCCTGGGGCCACTCGTTGGCTTCACGTCGCTTTGTGTCTTTGCTGGTGGGGTGGTCCTTCACTCGCGGGGGTTTCGTTTGGCATGTGGCTTTTGGCACGCATTCGTGTCATGGGCTGTCATTTCGGGGGGTTTGGGGTTCATTTGGTGGGTCCTTGTTTGGCGGGGGTCCATTCCGCTCGTTCTTGTTGGGTGGTTCTTCATTTCATTGGTTGTAGGGCAGGGGATAATCTAGAAAAAATCTTTATGTTAGTGAGAAATTAAAACCAGCGCAAAAGGAGCAGCTTTCGCTGCTCTTTTTGCGCGGCTGGACATATTGGAGGGGGGGACTCATCTTATAGAGAACCACACACCCACCGTAGCGGGTGTGGGGTTCGTGCGGCCATTCACTGGGCGCATTGTCGTCGTCTGTCGTCATCGCGTTCATCACGTTCATCGTGTTCATTGTGTTCGTCGCGTTCGTCGTGTTCATCGCGTTGTTGCGGTCCTTCCTTCTCGCGTTGTTGCCTGGCATGGTCCTATTTGGGCCCTGGCAGGTCGGGCCTTTGTCATTTGGCTGATCCCTAGGACCAGGTCATGATCTATATGAAAGGTGCTGTGTTAGTAAACAAGTTCAAAGCAGCGCAAAGAGAGCAGCTTTCACTGCTCTTTTTGCACTGTTGTATCTACTACGATAAAAAAAACTCACCTTGTGACCACACACCCGCATCAGCGGGTGTGTGGTCATCTTTCCTTCTTTGGGTGGTTTCCCTGTTAGGTGGTGGTTGCGAGAGAAAGAAACACAACTCAATGCCGGCAATTGCCGGCATCCAAAAAGTGCCCAAGTGCAGCGTCACGACTACAGTATGAATTAGTAGCAAGTGACTAAATGTAGAATAAATACCATATAATTAATATTTGTCGAAAGGAAATAAAGAGGCCATAACAATGAGTCAGAGTTCACTAAGGCATGCACATTGCAAAGTGGATTGGGCGATTTCTATGCTTCACAATTGGCTTAAATTTAAATATATTGGTGGAATATATGTACCCTACATGGGCGATCAATTATTTCGGGCGCTCCCTCCATTTTTCAATTTTTCGTACCTTCAATTCCCTAAATAGGGAATTGAAGGTACGAAAAATTGAAAAATGGAGGGAGCGCCCGAAATAATTGATCGCCCATGTAGGGTACATATATTCCACCAATATATTTAAATTTAAGCCAATTGTGAAGCATAGAAATCGCCCAATCCACTTTGCAATGTGCATGCCTTAGTGAACTCTGACTCATTGTTATGGCCTCTTTATTTCCTTTCGACAAATATTAATTATATGGTATTTATTCTACATTTAGTCACTTGCTACTAATTCATACTGTAGTCGTGACGCTGCACTTGGGCACTTTTTGGATGCCGGCAATTGCTGGCATTGAGTTGTGTTTCTTTCCTGCACCTTACGCAACCACCCAACAAGGAAACTGCCCAAACAGGAACTAGACGACCACACACCCGCCGTTGCGAGTGTGTGGTCACTAGGTGAGTTTTATTTTGGAATAGCTACAACAGCGCAAAAAGAGCAGCGAAGCTGCTCTTTTTGCACTGCTTTTACTTCTTAACTGATGCTCTTTTTGTTTAAATCTAGGTCTCATCTTTCACACGAACAAATAGCAACACGAAACCCCCAGCAGCCCCAGGTATCGACACCAGGCCAGTAAGAACGGGGATGACCCGTATAACGACCTACCCGAACAAGAGTCCGCACCTGAAAAGCAGCACGGTGCATGGCCACGGAGTGAAATGAGGTACCACACACCCGCCATGGCGGGTGTGTGGTACTATATGATTGTTTTTTTTGTTATTTTATTTTATTTTGTGGTGCAAGAAGAGCAGCGTAAGCTGCTCTTCTTGCAAAGTTTTAATGATTTAACTAATATTATTTATTTTCTAGATCTTGAACTCAAACCTGTATGAACCCGCAGAGCCAAACCCTGCGACCCAAACCCGCCCAATGAATGCCCGCCCAACGAACGCCCGGGAAACGAACGCCCGCCCCACAAACACCCGCCCAATGAACACCCGCCCAACGAAACTCGCCATACAAACACCACCCACCCGCCAAAACCCGACAATCCGCCAAACGAGCACAGGCCAAATGGCCTCCGCCAAACCAAACTTTCCAAACCACACACCCGCTGAAGCGGGTGTGTGGTAATATTAGGTACGTCTAATCCCACCGGTGCCAAAAGAGCAGCAGAAGCTGCTCTTTTGGCACCTCTGTTTTCTTTTTTTGTACTAATGTATTATTATTCGTTCTTCTAGGTCTTTTCCCTCCGCGAAGACCCACCCGACAAGGACATCATGTACCATACACCTGCTTCGGTGGGTGTGTGGTACTAGTAGGTGAGTTTTTTTTTTATTACGCAGTGTACCACGACACCAAAAGAGTAGCCCTGGCTGCTCTTTTGGCGTTGCCTTCATTTTTTTCTTTACTAACATATCATTATTCTAGGTACATTTTACCGCGCTGTTGGAGGGATAAAATCCCACTATGTACATACCTCATCCGGGCCCAACTACCTCCTCAAACAAATCCATATTTCTGTATTTCTCGCGTATCCACACTCATTATTCCTCTGGCCATCAAATAGTATGGATTCACATCCCAGGATCCATGGTCCTTTATACTTTTCCTCCACCCTATATACGAGACAATTATTTGTCCGTCCTTGGCACTTCAACAGGCCATCTAAATTGTACTTATTTCCAAGCCAGTTCAACCAGGCTAAAGCAATTCAACTTGCTTACTTTCGTCCACCTATTGTATCACTATTGGCGTATCCAAATGCCTCAAGGGTGGTATTTGACCTTGGATTACGTAACATGACTCCCACTTTGACTCGCGGACTTGTCACATGTTGAATAGGGGCTATTCCAATGCTCTCAAGGAGTATTTCGCGAATATCTCCCTCATTTTTGATCGGATCGACTCAGCAAGACAGCTCCCAGAAAGCTACGATCAATACCTGTCTAACGGTACCACACACGCGTTTATCGGATGCGAACTGCATCTTCCAGGTCGATTTTACCTCATGCTCCACACAATCCTTCAGTATTTCGCGAATAACTCCATCAGTTTTGATCCGATTCGTTGGAACAACCACCCCTGGAAAGATGCTGAAAATCCGCATCGAACGGTACCAAGGGCAAAACGAGCGGATTAGAACTCGGCCTCCTGTAATTTAGTCTCCTCATGGCTCATTTCACTTTTACCTCCGCTTTTCTGATTACTAAAGGCAATTATGGTTCCGGCACCCTATGCCCGATGGAGGGTACATCTAGGACGACCAGTTCCACCATTCCTCAAGGGATTTGGTCCAGTAGAAGAGGAGGAATACCTTGGTTAAGCCATATTCTCCCATTCTCACTTGTTAATTGAATATCTCCTTCAGTTTTGAAGCTTTTGACTTGATTTCTTTTCCTCATTTTCGCCTTAATCCCATCTTTCCGCCGGTTACCATAGCATTTTTCTGTGATGTATATTAAGTGCAGGAGATGCGAATTTCTATCGTCTTTCCCCCCATCCCCAGTTGAAAAGCTAGTTGAACTGCTGCTGGTGTCAGGGTAAATTCCAAAACTCCACCCCCACTAATCACACTTTTGATAGGCTCTCAAGAGGAGGACCTAGAGTGTGATTCCCTGATTTATCAACCCCTTCATTTATTGTCTGGATAGGCTCTGTCTATACAGGACAATTTCACCCGTCCAAAGACCTCCCTCCCCTCGGACCCCAACGTTCGGATTGGCCCCGTGATCCCCTCTCTTTGTCCTCGTATCCATTTCGCGGACTGTAGCTGGTTTCATCCTCTGTTTCCCGCTTTCAAATCTGGTGGTCCTTACAGGGGGTCACAACTCTCAATCCGTATCCAAATCAATTCAATTCTTTAAGCCGTGGTCACAAACATGTCGACTACTACGTTCGCTCGCATGCCCGGACCACGTTCCAGAGACGCTCTGCGATTCAAAGGAAAAAGGATCTTATGCTTCCTCGCAGAATATGAGTTCTGCGCTACCGCGGCCCATCTTACCCCTGCCCAAACAATTCGTCAAATTACTCGTTACTGTGATACTAAATCCGAAAGGTTTATCGAGTCATTAGATGAATATTACAATGATGACTGGGAAGTTTTCAAGTCCCGTTTACTGGACTACTACCCTTCAGAAGAAGAGAAACCTTATTACTAAGGTAGATCATTTACTCAAACTCATCCGCAAGGACAGGAAGCTTTCTTCTATCGAGAAATTTGATAATTACATCTGTGAGTTCATGGTTATCGCGAGAGCGCTCAAGGATCGCAAGGCTCTATCGCAAACCAATAAGTATGACTATTTCTGGAGGGGTGTCAAACCCGTGTCGTTTCGCGAAGAAATTGGCAATGTACTAAGGAACTCCAAGCTCTGGACGGATCTAACCAATCCTCCTCCCATGAATGAGGCCACCCAGGCTATCAAGCTCCGTCTTAAATGAGACCTATATCGCGTTCCAGATGACGACGGATCGAACGTGGCCTCGGATGACGATAAGTCCTTGGACACGATGGACTCAGATGACGATTCGGGTATGGACGACTCAGATGATGAGACTAGGCGGGTTAAGAACAGGAAACTTCAGTCCAAGCTCGATAACAAGCTAAAGAAGGAAGAGAATATTACTAAACCTTCTGATATTACTAAAGCCCCAGACCAGGGCGATCCGATGAAATCAAACATCGACGATCTTGCGGAGAAAATAGGACGTTTGACCATAGCGCTAGGCCAATTCGATCCCGATAAGGTCGCGCGTCGCACAGGCAAATTCAACGTCTCGTCAATTAAATGTTTCATGTGCGGTGAACAGGGACACTCACTTAAAGAGTGTCCTGAGACAAAGGCTTTTATCGCGAAGAAGGTGTTGAAGATCTCAAATGAGGGTCGCCTTGTACAGCTTGATGGTACCGATCTACCTCACGGGGACATCGACAACGGAGGAGTCGCGCGCATCCTTCGAGATCAGCTCGCGAATGCTTCGAACGTAGAAATGGAACACCTACGGAGCTTTGAAATGCTGAACCAGGAATTCACCGTGTTTGGCGATTACGAGTATGAAGTCTTTCCGGCCGAAAGAAAGCAAGGGGATGGCGAAGCGAAGCGAAACGAACCATATGTGAAGGACGATCCTAAGGGAAAGAAGACGGACCGCCCAAATAGGGCGTACGTTGAGTTACCCCAACGTCCAGTTAAACAAGCTCCACCGGTTGATAATCCGAAGGTACCCACCATTTTGAAGAGGGAGGCACGCACTACCGAACCCACACCAGCTTTGCCGAACAAGGATGTGGAGATGCGGGATGCAACCATGGATCAACCTTCGAGTCGCAAGCAAAAGGAAGTAGTTGGCAATAAGGAAGTTCCAATCATGAAACTGAGACCTAAAACAAATCCTGCGCTAGAGGATGTAGTCGTGCGGAGTAAGCCTGACCAAGGAAAGAAACGAGCCTTGCCTGCGTACCGTTTTGCCAGCGAACTCCAGGAGAACGTCGATATTGAGGCACTATACAAGACCCTTATGGACAAGGATGTGACGGTCAAGCTTGGCAATATTCTAGGGTCGTCGTTTGAGTTGTGCAAAAGACTCCAGGTAGCGACAAAGATGCAACACGTTCCAGTCAAACTGGAAACCGCCGGGTCTCACAATGTCGAGGCCACAGTTAACTGCTTAGAGCATATTGCTGAAATTAAAGACGTTCCTTCGATCTTCTCTTCGGTTGATCAAAGTCCGGTCGTTCCTCCTGAGAATCCGGCCGAACTCTCCTCTGCTAAGCCTATTGAACTAAAGCCTGGTAGACCACCTAAACGGCCGCTCATTAATCGCCCACCTAAGAAACTGCAGGACCACGAAATCAACGTAGTTGCCTTCGAATCCGATGATTCCGAGAACAATTATGCTTCGGATGACAGTGGACTCAACACCGATGATCAGGCTGAACAATTCTATAGGCGACAACTTGAAAAGGAACACAACCGAGTGTTCAACGTAAGGGACTCAGACTTCTCGTTCCACCCGACCTTCCTAGCTATGGTAACGGCAAAGATCCAAGGCACGATAATGGGGCAAGCCTGCACCATGTTAATCGATAACGGGAGCGAGTTAAATATGATGGTACAGTCAACACAAGCTAAACTAGAGCTGCCTATGGATCCGTCTGGCAAGGACTGGATCCTTTGTGGAGTCTCTGGCCACCAAGTCAATCTCGTTGGACTTTGTCGCGACATTCCAATCCAGGTCGGAGGAGTACCCCTCCCGCATAATTTCTTCATTACGTCCGATAATATCGGGCAGAAGGACATCATTCTTGGCCAACCTTGGCTATTCTCCTATTCTGCGAGGATCGAGTATGCGCACGGTGAGGGAATGAATTTACAGGTTTGGCAAGACGGAGACCGGCAAGGTCGTTCGGTCTGCGTCACTTTGCCTATCATGTTGGCGGCAAGGAATGTTTTCCCGGTTCAGTTGGCCAAGTGCCAAACCGCAGCCGTAAATTCTACCGAGGTAACCTCACCAAATCTGGACTACATACCAGAGTTCCTTTCTAGTATCACGTCAACTATATCTGGAGAGGACGTTAACTCGAAAAAGCTGGGGCCTAGTGTCAGCCCTACAGAGATACTTGCTTATGCTATGGCATCCCCTGCGGTTCGTGATGCTTTATACCGAGGATTCCACACTCAGGACGTTATCCGCGAACACGACCTCGAACAACAATTTATCAAGACCTTCATACGGGATGGTTATTCGTACCACCAGGCAGTCGAAGGATCGGACAACGTCACAAGGTTCATACTCGGTAATCACAAATACAAACCCGTCGGCATCAAGGTCCACCCGGTCGCATCTTACAACCCGGATTCACGGCCATTGGTCTTCAAACCACTCAAACTAGGAGACCTGCCTCCCTTGCCGACAAAACCCGTTAGATGCAACGAGCTTGAATACACGGATCGAATTACGAAGGATTGCATGTCCCTCATGCTAGGGAAGATTCCTGCCGGATTTCTATCTACAGAGGAAGTAGATCTACTCGCGTACTTAATCCTCCAATATCAAGAAGCCTTTGCATTTGAGGAACACGAGAGAGGGACGTTCAATACTGAGTATTTCCCGCCTTACGAGATGCCAACCGTACCTCACGAGCCATGGATGAAGAAGAATATCAGAATTCCTCTAGGATGGATGGACGATGTACTAAAGCTCCTACAAGAGCAATTTGACAGCGGGAAATACGAACGCTCCGCCTCTTCCTATCGTTCCGCTATCTTCGCAGTCGAGAAGAAATCCGGTCTCTTGCGTCTTGTTCACGACTTACAGCCTCTGAACGGAGTAACAATTCGCGATGCTGGATTGCCACCCAGAATCGACGAAATGATCAACCAGTTCACAGGTCGGACATGTTACTGTATCTGCGACTTGAAAAGTGGCTATGATAGCTATTTGCTCGCCGAGAAGTCTCGGGATTTGACTACCTTTCACGGTTATGGCCTCGGACCGCTTAGACTTACGAGGCTACCTCAAGGCTATACGAATTCTATGCAAGTATTTTGCCGGGCAACATCACATATGATAGGATCTATGGCACCAGACCGGGCGAACGTCTTTGTGGACGATTGTGCAGGAATGGGACCGCGCTCAGATTACAATCAAGGTACTATTCCTGACAATAAAAACATTTGTTTGTTCGTATTCGAGTTTGCCACGATGCTCCAAGAGCTATTGGCCCGCGTTAAAGAATCGGGAGCGACGATCGCAGGCCAGAAAACCGTTATCGTGACACCTCGATTGGCTCTTCTGGGGGCGGTAGTTTCTAAGGACGGAGCGCACGTATCCCATGAGATCAACGCTAAGTTGAGTAAATGGCCGACTTGTAAGAACTCGACAGATGTACGCGGTTTCCTTGGGACTGTGGGTGTCATCTGTCGATGGATTGAGAACTTCGCAATTATTGCGAAACCTTTGACCCTGTTGACTCGCAAGATGTCACCTAGTGAATTCAGCTGGACTCAAGATGCCCAACAGGCCATGGACAGGTTGAAATACCTAGCATCTACAGCAGTTCCTATTAGGACGATCGATTACGACCTTGCGCGCGAGGTCACTTTGAAGTCGCAACGTTTGACGGATCTTGGTTTAGTCTCCATTGCCATGGACTCATCGCCTATCGGATGTGGTTGGATAGTTAGCCAACAGCTCAAGGATGGCGAATATCCAATAATATTTGGTTCACTCACCTTTAACAATGTAGAAAGCTGCTACTCGCAGCCAAAGCTTGAACTATATGGTGTATTTCGAGCCCTGACCGCAGAACGATATCGTCTTCATGGATTACACTTCCGTTTGATCCTGGATGTGAGTTATGTCGGGAAAATGATTAACAATCCCGGGCTACCGAACGCAGCAATGACCAGGTGGATTGCGTACATACTTTGTTTGATTTCGAAATCCTCCATAGGAGCGCAACGAAACATCGCGGTCCAGATGGTCTCTCATGACAGAGGCAGGCGGAAGATGACTCGAGCGACTCAGCCTATGAATCAGAGACCGATGAAGGCATCAAGTTGGTAAAAATGCCAAAGATTAGCGTAGACGACGAAGATAATGCACAGGACTCACCCGATACTGCATTAAACCGTCAACCTGGGGAATGTAATCCACTGGAAGTCGAATGGATGGCTCCCATTGTAATCGAGAAGGACGACCTCGAGTTAAACATGCTAGTTGGGATCTTTGAAGGCGAGGCCATCGTTCCCGATGACAAGGTTTTGTCCGAAAAGCTAGATCATAAACATAAGGTCTATGAGTACGATTCTCCGGAACATTGGGACGAATTACTCACATACCTAACGAACTTGAAGCTGCCAGAGGACCGTAAGCGGCGGGTACAGATAGCCAACCGAGCAAGGCACTTCTTTTTATTGGAAAACATGCTGTGGCGATGAAACGGGGACAAACCGCCTCTCCAGGTTGTTCTTAGTATGGATATCCGAACCAGGATTTGCAAGGATGCACATGACGAATCGGGACATCAAGGTCGCAATCCTACATTTCGCAAAATAAGGGACTCCTACTGGTGGCCGAATATGTACAATTTCGTAGCCCGGTACTGTCAGACATGCCATGAGTGTCAGATTCGATCGACGTATAGGAATAAGATACCAGTCCAACCTCAATATACAAAGTCGGTCCTCAGGCGGTTCGATATGGACTCCGTTAATATGCCTAAAGGCAAACATGGTTATAAGTATATAGTTGACTTGGTCGACAATCTCACCGGTTTCCTTGAAGCAACCAAGTTAAAACATATCACATCGGACAAGGTCGCAGACTTCCTCTTCGAGGTTATGTGTCGTTACAGGTGCATTTTTCAGCTCACAATCGATAACGGCTCCGAATTTAAAGGCGCAGTCCAGGCGCTGATGGATAAATATAAGGTTCCAGTCGTGCGGATCTCACCTTACAATCCCCAAGCAAATGGGAAGTCCGAACGCGGCCATGCAGTTTGGATCAGCACACTCTGGAAAATACGTGGTATACGCATCTACGATTGGCCGGATTACCTAGGGTATGCTATTTGGGCGGACCGCGTTACTGTGAAGCGAAACACGGGATACACGCCGTATTACTTACTTTATGTCAACACCCATTGATGCCGTACGACGTTAAGGATCGCACCTTTCATTCGTTAGACTGGCCTTCAGTTCAGACGACGGAGGATCTCCTCGCTTTAAGGATTATACAGTTAAGTAAAAAGGAAGAGCTCTTGGAAGAAGCAGTTCTGGCAAACGAGAAGTAATGTGGTCCTTACAGGGGTCACACTCTCAATCCGTATCAACCCAATTCAATTCTTTAAGCCGTGGTCACAACATGTCGACTACTACGTTCGCTCGCATGCCCGGACCACGTTCCAGGGACGCTCCGCGATTCAAAGAAAAAGGATCTTACGCTTCCTCGCGGAATATGAGTTCTGCGCTACCGGCCCATCTCACCCCTACCCAAACAATTCGTCAAATTACTCGTTACTGTGATACTAAATCCGAAGGTTTATCGAGTCGTTAGATGAATATTATAATGATGATGGGATGCTTTCAAGTCCCGTTTACTGGACTACTACCTTCGGAAGAAGAGAAGCCTTATTACAAGGTAGATCATTTACTCAAACTCGTCCGCAAGGACAGGAACTTTCTTCTATCGAGAAATTCGATAATTACATCCGTGAGTTCATGGTTATCGCGAGAGCGCTTGAGGATCGCAAGGCTCTATCGCAAACCGATAAGTACGACTATTTCTGGAGGGGTGTCAAACCCGTGTGTTTCGCGAAGAAATTGGCAATGTACTAAGGAATCCAAGCTCTGGACGGATCTAACCAATCCTCTCCCATGAACGAGGCCACCCAGGCCATCAAGTGCGTCTTAAACGAGACCTATACCGCGTTCCGGATGACGATGGATCGAACGAAGCTCGGAAGACGACAGTCGGCTTGACACGACGGACTCGGACGACGATTCGAGTACGGACGATTCGACGACGAGGACTAGGAAGTCAAAAGCAAGAAGCATCAGCAAAGCTTGAAATCAAGCAGAAGAAAGAAGAAGGTACACTAAACCTTTGGATAGTAAAGTCCAAGAGCCAGGGATCCGATGAAGTCGAACATCGACGATCTTGCGGAGAAAATAGGCGCTGACCATAGCTCTGGCCAATTCGATCCCGATAAGGTTGCGCGTCGCCCAGGCAATTTAACGTTCGTCAATCAAGTGCTTTATGTGCGGAGAACAATGGACACCACTTAGGAATGCCCTGAAACGAAAGCCTCATCGCGAAAAAGTTTGAAGATTTCTAACGAGGGTCGCCTCGTGCAGCTGACGCAGCGACCTGCCACGCGGTGACATCGATAACGGAGGAGTAGCCCGTATCCTGCGCGATCAGATTGCGAACGCATCGAACGTGGAAACAGAGCACTTACGAAGCTTTGAGTTGTTGAATCAAGAGTTCGCCGTGTTTGGCGATTACGATACGAAGTCTTTCCGGCTGAAAGAAAGCAGGAGGAAGTCGAACGAAGCGAAGTGAGCCGTATGTAAAAGACGATCCTAAAGGAAAGAAAGCAGATCGCCGAACAGGGCGTACGTCGAGTTGCCCAACGCCCGGTCAGACAAGTTCCACCTACCGATAACCCAAAGGTACCCACTATCTTGAAGAAAGAGACACGCACCGCCGAGCCCGCGCAACTTTACGAACGAGGATATCGAAATGCGCGATGCGACCATGGATCAGCCTGCGAGTCGCAAACACAAGGAACGCTGACGATAAGGGATCTCCAGTGGCGAAAGCAAAGTCTAAAACAAACCCTACATTGGAAGACGTAGTCGTGCGGTCTAAAACTGAGCATAGCAAAAAAGGGCATCTCCTGCGTACCGTTTCGCCAGCGAACTCCAGGAAACGTCGATGTCGAGGCCTTGTACAAGTCCCTTATGGAGAAACAGGTTACTGTTAAATTGGGCGACGTTCTCGGATCCTCGTTCGAGCTATGCAAGAGGCTTCAGACAGCGACCAAAACGCAGCGCGTTCCAATCAAGCCGGAGATTGCCGGGTCTCATAATGTCGAGGCCATAGTCAGCTCGCTAGAACGTACCGTTGAATCTAAAGACGTAGTGCCGATTTCTTTTCCGCCTGAGCAATCTTTGGGTCTTCCCTCTAAGGATCTGGGCGATCTATCTGACAATCTGACACCTACTGAGCCCACGGAATTCAAACCTGGTAAACCACCTAAACGGCCGCTAATCAATCGCCCGCCTAAGAAACCGCTAGATCGGAGAAATCATGTGGTTGCCTTTGAATCCGACGACTCAGAGGACAATTATACTTCGGACGATAGCGGGCTCGAACTGAAGGCCAAGCGGAACAATACTACAGGCGACAACTCGAAAAAGAACACAACCGCGTGTTCAACGTAAGAGACTCGGACTTTTCGTTTCGTCCCTCCTTCCTAGCGATGGTAACGGCAAAAATCCAGGCACGATAATGGGACAGCCTTGTACCATGCTAATTGATAGCGGTAGTGAATTGAACATGATGTCCAGTCGACACAATCAAACTGGAGCTACCTATGGATCCGTCCGGCAAGGACTGGATCCTTCGTGGGTTCGGCCACCAGGTTAATCTCGTAGGCCTTTGTCGGGACGTTCCAATCCAGGTCGGAGGAGTACCCCTCCCACATAATTTCTTCATTACGTCCGATAATATCGGTCAGAAGGACATCATCCTCGCCAACCTTGGCTATTTCCTACTCAGCAAGGATCGAGTACGCGCACGGGAAGGAATGAATCTACAGGTATGGCAAGACGGAGATCGACAAGGCCGTTCAGTCCGCGTCACCCTGCCTATCATGTCGGCGCCAAGGAACGTCTTTCCGATTCAGTTAGCCAAGCGCCGAACTGCGGCTGTCAATTCTATCGAGATAACCTCGTCAAATCAGAACTCCATACCAGAGTTCCTCTCAAGTATCACGTCTACTATATCTGGAGGGGACGTTGACTCGAAAAAGCTGGGGCCTAGTGTCAGCCCTACAGAGATACTTGCTTACGCTATGGCATCCCCCGCGGTTCGTGATGCTTTATACCGAGGATTCCACACTCAGGACGTTATCCGCGAACGCGACCTCGAACAACAATTTATCAAGACCTTCATACGGGATGGTTATTCGTACCACCAGGCAGTCGAAGGATCGGACAACGTCACAAGATTCATATTCGGTAATCGCAAATACAAACCGTCGTATCAAGGTCCACCGGTCGCGTCATACAACCCGGATTCACGACCATTGGTCTTCAAACCACTCAAACTAGGAGACCTGCTCCCTTGCCGACGAAACCCGTTAGACGGGACGAGCTTGAATACACGGATCGAATTACGAAGGATCGCATGTCTCTTATGCTAGGAAGATTCCTGCTGGATTTCTATCTACAGAAGAAGTAGATCTACTCGCGTACTAATTCTCCTATATCAAGAAGCTTTGCTTTCGAGGAACACGAGAGAGGAACGTTCAATACGGACTATTTCCGCCTTACGAGATGCAACCGTACCTCACGAGCCATGGATGAAGAAGAATATCAGAATTCCTCTGGGAGGATGGACGACGTGTTAAAGCTCTTACAAGAACAATTTGACAGCGGAAAATACGAGCGTTCCGCCTCTTCCTACCGTTCCGCTATCTTCGCAGTCGAGAAGAAATCCGGTCTCTTACGTCTTGTTCAACGTTTTTGAAGCTTTTGACTTGATTTCTTTTTCCTCATTTTCGCCTTAATCCCATCTTTCCGCCGGTTACCATAGCATTTTTCTGTGATGTATATTAAGTGCAGGAGATGCGAATTTCTATCGTCTTTCCCCCCATCCCCAGTTGAAAAGCTAGTTGAACTGCTGCTGGTGTCAGGGTAAATTCCAAACTCAACCCCACTAATCACACTTCTGATAGGCTCTCAAGAGGAGGACCTAGAGTGTGATTCTCTGATTTAACAACCCCTTCATTTATTGTCTGGATAGGCTCCGTCTATACAGGACAATTCTACCTGTCCAAAGACCCTTCCTTCCCTCGGACCTAACGTTCGGATTGGCCCCGTGATCCCCCTTCTTTGTCCTCGTTTCCATTTCGCAGACTGTAGCTGGTTTCTACCACAGTTTCCTGCTTACACCGTGTACTACAATGACTCTGCGAAAGAAACCTTCACGCCAAGATCTCGAAGTGCACCTTCCACACAGACACTATCGAGTACCTCGGCTTCATCATCACCCCCTCTGGCGTCCAGATGGACCCTACAAAATTTGACGCGATCCTAAGTTGGCCTGCGCCCACCTCGGTAAAAGAAGTCCAGTCATTCCTAGGCTTCGCAAACTTCTACTGCTGCTTCATCATGACCTACTCAGACCTTGCGCACCCCTTAATCTGTCTTACGAAAAAGATGAAACCTTCGCATGGAACGATGAGACCCAATGAGCTTTCGAAAGCATCAAAAACGCCTTCGTATCAGCACCCATCCTCCGCCACTTTGACCCCGAATTACGCATCATCGTAGAAACTGATGTGTCTGACTACGCCATCGCCACGATCTTGTCACAAATCAACAAGAACAACGAAGTTCAACCCATCACGTTCCACTCATGATCAATGCAAAGCGCAGAACTGAACTACGACATCCACGACAAAGAACTCCTCGCGATCTTCAATGCCTTTTGTGCCTGGCGAGCATACCTCAAAGGCACCGCTCACACAGTTTCCGTCATTACAGACCACAAAAACTTGGAGTACTTCACCTCCACAAAACTCCTCACTTGTCGACAGGCTCAATGGTCGGAATACCTCTCCTCCTTTGACTACATCATCATATATCGACCAGGACGACTCGGAGGAAAACCAGATGCCCTCACAAGATGCCCTGACGTTTATCCACCCGAACAAAACAAGGTATATGCAACTGCGAACCTGCAAAACCTCCAAATGATCATTCGCGATGCCAAGCCTCTTGACTCGGACACAGCTCTTAGCGCATACTTAAGAGCGACCCTCGATGACCACCCTCTCGACTCTGAGACAACTCTTGCACTGATTCGTGAAGGCACTCGCGACGACACCATCGCAATGCAAGTGCATGAACGCATCGAGACCACCAAAGGTGACTTGACAGCCGCCCCCACCTTCTTCTCGCGCTCAGAGGACACGACATTGCTACTACACAAAGGACGCGTCTATGTCCCGACTACTGCGACCTCCGCCTCGACATCCTTCATGCTTTGCATGACCACCTCCTTGTGGGCCACCCAGGCATTCACAAACCATCTGTCTTATTACGCGAAATACTACTGGCCAGGACTAATGAAAATGGTCAAGGCATATGTACGATCTTGTGTCATATGCACGCATGTGAAATCCTCGCACCACGCTGCATATGGCCCCCTCAAATTCCTCTCCATTGCTGATCGACCCTGGAACTCGATCGCGATGGACTTCATCACCGGACTCCCACCCTCCTCCTCATTTGACTCCATCCTCGTTATCATTGACCGATTCACGAAGATGGGTCTCTTCATCCCCACAGTCACGACACTCCAGGCAGAAGGACTCGCCGACCTAGTCATCAATTGGGTCATATCCAAACACGGTACACCCGCTGATATCGTCTCAGATCGCGGCTCACTGTTTATTTCCAACTTCTGGAAATCGCTCGCGAAGAGACTCAGCATCAAACTCAACCTCTCGACCACATACCACCCTGAGACTGATGGCCAAACTGAGTGCCTGAACCAAATCCTCGAGCAGTACTTGCGAATTTACGTCAACTACCTGCAAGACGACTGGGTGCTACTTCTCCCCCTCGCAGAGTTCGCATACAACAATGCCGAGCACTCCACAACGAACATGACACCCTTCTTCGCGAATAAAGGCTTTCACCCCAACCTTGAGATCAATATCGAAGCAGTGCCTTTGACCGAGGCCAACCAAGCCGCACTGGACCTTCGCAACGTCCACAATTATGTTTGTGACCAACTCATGATCACATGACAACAAAATGAACAGCAAGTAGCTGGATCGTGACCCCTTTCCCCTTGCTCAACATCGGCGATCAAGTATGGCTCGACATGTGCAACATCAAAACAAAGTGACCATCGAAGAAACTGGACCACAAGAAACTCGGTCCCTTCCCAGTCACTGAGAAAGTTTCAACACATGCATATCGCCTTGGTCTCCCTCATGCCATGAATCAAATCCACAATGTCTTCCATGTGCAACTACTCGAGCCTGTTCACCCTGATCCCTTCCCCAATCGCACCCAACCACCTCCCCCACCTGTCGAAATCGATGGCGAACTCGAATATGAAATTGCAGAAATCGTTGACAGCAAGATCAATCGTCACCGTCGCAGTAACAGCTTAATCTATCACATGCGATGGTCCAGCTACAAGCACACCAATGACAAGTTTAGCTGGCTTCCAGCAGCAGAACTCGCCAATGCTCACGAAGCAGTAATGGACTTCCATCGTGCACACCCCGAAAAACCAGGACAAGAAGTACTTGACCTGGCAGTATAAATCGCGACAATCGCAACACCGTGCTTTCGCAACCATTCCTCTCTCCACATTTCTCTCTCTCTTCCTCTCTCCACATTTCTCTCTCTCTCTTCCTCCTGCCACACTTCTCTCTCCTTCTCTCTTGCTGTCACTCTCCTCACATGTCTCTCTCGCCTTCGGCATTTTTTCTCCTTTCCCGTCTTTTCCTTCTTTTCCTTCTTTTCCCTTTTTTTCCTTCTGAACCCTGAAATTCAGTTTACTCTCAGACATCAGAAAATAAAAAATGAAAATTTTATTGTTCTACTTGCTGTCCCTCAAATCGCACTGCTCCCTAGCGATCTCCCACCCCGTCTCGGCATAAGCCACGACATCCCCCCATCGCTGTCACACACTGCGCACGACACTTGTCTGCGACTTCACGACAGCCAACCCTGCTCCAACTCCCGCACCCTCACCTCCTCCATCTCCACGGCCACGGATGCCTCTGCAGCAGCCCATCATGCGAGGACCACGCATTGTGCCAACTCGGGCATCGGGTCATCGGCCACGTCTCCTCCATGCGCTTCAAGAGACTCTCGACCCGCAGAAGCAAGTCGCCTGCGGAGAGCTCAGGCACAGCCCCAGGCACTTCCTCCTCAACCCCCTCCGCAGGAGAAGGCGAACCCTTCGACTCAGGCGATGCAATGCGTCGTCGCCTGGAAGCCCGTGAAGGCTCCTCACCGCCCTCAGCAACCCGCTTCAGGTGCCGATGACTGGCACCAGGGAACACTTCTTGTTCTGCTTCGCACACGCCTAGCAGCAAAAATGAGGACCAGACATGCACAGAGGTTCCTCCCCCTTCTTACCACCAGCCACCCATCGAGCATGCATGGATGCGCACCAATTGCACTAAAAAACACCAAGTCAGCGACATCACGACTTCAAAAACTGTACTCACCATCGATGATCCCTCATCCTCGCCCAACACGATAGGCGCATCTTTCAATGCACCCCTCAGCACCTCCGCCACGGCTGCGCGCCGAGCAGCATCCTCGGCCTCATGCCGCGCCTCAGTGTCGAGATGACGCGCCTCCTCTAAAGCGCGCACCACTGCCTCTTCCTGGGCACAACAAACACCCATGTCATTCTCGATACGTTCAACGTGCAGACGCCAAGCTGCAAGGGCCAAACCCATCTCAGGCATGAGAGGTGACACCTCGGGCATCTGACCTTGCAGATGCACCTGCTGCTTTACAAAAAATCAACACAACTCACAGAAAACAGAAAAAGTTTTCATCACTTACCTCCCACTTCACCAACTCGACCTTCACGGTCGCAACCGCCTCCTCAGTCTGGAGGATTTCCATTGCCGCCTTTGTCTTGATCAAAGAGAGAATAGCTTCGTCGGCCATATCGATGATGATGGTACGGAATCAGAAGCGAACGCAACAAACCTGCCCTTTATAGTAACCACCACAGCAACCACCGAAACCACCAAAAAACACCCACCTCATAAAACTCAAGTTACACGCTTTGAGGGCTTCGCGCTCAAAAGGGGGGTACTGTTATGAGTCATACTCATAACCTTGCTTACGTACACAGAATAACCAAGCCAAATGCGCCATCACGTGACCTTCCCCCTAGCCGCCATTGTGCCTTCCTCTTTCAGCATTTCCTATTATATACATCCCTCCTTTATTCAACACCCCTTTATCCATAAACCCTTTTGATCTCTAATAGTATAAGTAGTTACTTGATGTACACTCGCTCTTTAGAAGATCGAGAATATATTGTCAACTGATTGAATTCCACTCTTGCGATCTCAGTTATCACTCATGACTCTCATCTTAAAACCTTCGCCTATTAAGTCTCAAGAAGCCGGTCTTCCTTGTACGTACTTGTCTCTCGTGACTTATGTAATCCCCACTTCGCGACTCCCTTGTCAATTGCCTTAAGGGCCTTTCCTTGTATTTGTGTCGATTACATCATCATATCTTTCGCCTTGAGTACAACCCTTAACAGTAGGATTGTCTTAAGCCTCACCAGCAACATTGAACCAGTTGCCAAGGTGTAATGTCTACAATCCAGGAGGCTATAATCTGGAGCTCATTTATGTAATCACAGACTTTCAATGTGCATTGTTCATAACTGTCAAATTTATCTCATTGCAGCTGTCAAAACTCTGGTGGGAAGCACCAGTTGAATAGGCCCTTCATAATGGTTTCCAAGTTCCATTTTTCAGGGTGTCTCACAACATACATGACATACCATTTTGATGCTTTGCCATCAAGGCAGTTTTGGACATGTTGAGGTATCAGGTCTCTCGGGAACTTCATCATGGCATAATAGTTACCAACCTCAGAGATCCAGCTCTTGAAGCAGTTGTAGTCAGCAGTGCCATTATACCATGAAGGAGGTGGTAGTTTAGGGATAGAACTACTAGCTTTAGAGCTTGTAACTACCTTCCACTTCTCCTTCTCTATGTGAGTGGATTGCTCATTAGCTTTTCCAAGTTTTAGTAGTAAGCTGTCATTTGAATGGATTGAGGAGGCTTCACCCTCACCTCCTCCATCATCACTTGTGTTGCCTCTGTCATCATCTGGATCCCCATTTCCATCCTGGAAGTATGTTCCAAGGAAAGAGTCAAGTGGGACAAAGGATGATGCATGAGGGATGCATGAGGTGGGGGGAGTCAGGCTTTTCTCAGGGTTATCTCTGGTAACCATCATAGTTCAATAAGACTTCTTATGTTCATTTAATGCCTGAGAGGCCTTACACTTCAATTCAAAATCATCTGGGTTTAAATTTTTGAGTAATATATGCACCCAAGCTTGGTCATACCTGTACACAGGTGGGAGGACTATGAGGACCCTAGTTAGCTCTGTAAGACCCCTGAGGTCACTTCACACTGATTTTGGAAATTTTTTGGGTGAATGTCTGAAAAAAAACCACACAAATGGGCTAATTTTGGCCTGAAAGTCCAATTTTTTTCCACACAGATATGGGAAATTTTTTTCAGCACCAAGGACCAGACTACATGAATTTAGTGATCTTGATCCAATCTGGTCATCACACTAGCAGAAATCTGATGTCAATGCTGTCTGTTGCCACAGTGTCAACATTCAGCAATACTGCTTGTGATTCACTTTCCTGTGCCACATACTTGTACATCAAACCTCACAAAGTATTTTAAACAATTTCCCTGTCAGTGAATCTTCCCTCACAGGACCAAATGGGAGAATAGTGGGTCTGGTTACATTAGGGGATAGCACTACCAGTGTTTTCACTGAACTTGAGAACTGGAGGCAATCTCTGATACAAGCAATAACAGATTTCAGTAAGGTGATGAAAAATAATGGTCAGATCTAGGTGATGGGTTTTGGCAAGACTGGTGGGGACCTGGGAGGGCATGTAGATGGCTTAGGAGCATAGATACAATTTTTTGGGATTTTTTTGGGGCCTGTGAGGTCCAAACCCTGTTTCACACAGATTTGACCTGTTTTGAGCATGTCTGAGGTCTAATCACACTAAATTTGGCCATTTTGGGGCTCAAAAACCACACTCCTCAACCCCAAATTTAGGGGTTTTTACCTTCAGACCTCTATTGGAGCTAACTGGGGTCCTGGACTATGTCCTCTGGGACACAAGATGGACCTTCACCATGACTTGAGGGGGTAGGAGACAGTGGTTGTTCTGCTCATTCCTTCCCCCTACTAGTTCCAGTTTCAGTAATTGTAATGCCTTGCATTGTGATGTAAGATCACTCAGAATCACTGTGTGGTGCCCCAGGGGACATTATCACCTACTGGTTCATGCTTTACTACATTGTTGCAGAATTGGACTATCTGATCAAATTCAGCATCAGGCATTGCTAATATGTCCGTAAGGGACAAGTTCTGCTCATAGAACATTGAGTAGTCATTGGGTACTGCATAAGTTGAGCATCCTTGATAGTCTATGGTGGCTGCAGTATCAGATTCATAATGTAACAGACTACTCATATATATATATATTCATCTATGTAGTTTGTAGCACTTAGGCTTGGTGTGCCTAAGTCTTATGTAATTAGTTCTCATGTTCGTAAGCTGCAGCATTCACCATGGAGAATGCATCTTCTCTTCCATGCTCTAATTGCTCTTAGCTAAGATCTCTGCCTCATTCTAGTAGCCATTTGCACAAATGATATGACCTAGCTGCATTGTCTTGCACTCTCACTCTCATCTTCCAACTCTCTTGGGCTGTACCATAGACAACCAAGAGGTAAGCCAATGCAGTAGGGTCTATTTGTCGGCTTGTTACATGACTCATTGTGACTACTCATCCTTAAGCATCACCTCCTCCACCATCCTCCCTTCCCCTTCCTTTCTGTCTCCAAACACAGGAAGGCTAGCACCCAACATGCATATGAGGACAGTACAAGAGGCCAGTGCCAATTGTACTGCTTTTACTCTTGCTCCTGTAGGACCTGCATATTCTCGTACTCCAGGCTACCCTCTTCCCCTTCTCTTGCCCTCTATGCAGTAGGCTAACATTGATTGTGTAAAGTTGACTGCTATCATCAGGTTTCACCTCATATACCTCTCAACCTCAACCCTCGCACCCTAATTTCAGCACACTCATTACATTGGTTCCCTCTAGCTGACGAGGTGACCTATTTCTTCTCAATGCCCTGCTTCCCCAATCCCCCTACAGACCCTTTGACATGCAGCAGTGACCTAGGATGCCCTCCTATTATAATTAAACCCTCCAGCACCCCTTTATCGCCCCTTGCCCCAGGCCCATCTCCAGTGCTCTCCAAGCATTTGCTCACCCAGCCAGCAGCATTGTCAAGTGGGCGAATCCTCTCGCTGCTGTCAAGAGATGTCCTGCCACATATGCAGGCCCCTTTTGCACAAGTGGGTGCCAGGTTTCATCCAGCTACTGCAGAATGTTTATACCTGCCTCCCCAAATGCGAAACCTAATCCAATTCCAGGAAATTACCTCACGCCTGGATTTAGCCCTAGAAGGCTACCAGGACCCACAGACCACCCTCCCCATCTCCATATACCAGTTCCTATCAGCCTGGACGAAGTTCTCCCTGTCTGAGTATTACACCTACTCCTTCGAAGAAAGCATAGATACAAGTAGTTGGATGTTACAAGAAGATCTAATGCATAATATACAGCTTTCTGTATCCACTTTGGAGTCTGTCATTAAGGATGCTGTTGCTTTAGTGGGAGGAGAAAAACAGTGTTTTGTCCTTGATGTGGATTCGCAGTACCAACTTAAGCTGAGAAGCGCTGGCTTGATAGAAGAAATTAAGATCACAGACAAACTTCTGAAGCTGCAAGTGGAGCTTACTCTAGCTCACCTAGTAAAGTTGAAAGCTTTGCATGATGGCATTGAACTATCAGGTAAATCCCCCATGGGATCCTTATCATCGCTTCCTCCTACACCTGACTTGTTGAAGCAACTACACCAAGCTTGGATGGACCCCCACCAGCCCCACCATAAGATTAGCCATAGAGCCACCGATCTAGGTTGGGACATGCTACGAAAAGACATCTCTGGACAAGCCATGATTTTGTGAACCACTCACCATCCCTTCGTGGGGAATTACATGCATAAATTCAATCACCATGAGGTCCTGGTTGAATCTGCCTTGGGAGTCCAACCCCTACCAAGGACATTGGAGGGGCCCCATCACCTAGGTTTATTCATGTCTGAGGACCCTTACTCCATAATAATCCCGTTGATCAAGCTTCCCATCTCAGCGTCCCACAGCCCCCAGGGACTGGAGGACCCCCATCGAGACTTCACCCCTTTGCCCACTCCACCAGTAGAGCACCATGCTACCATATCAGCAGCTGAATTCTGAGCCACTTCAGTGGGTCTCAACGCATCCCCTAATGCCTGGAGAGAAATCTCCTTAGAAAACAAAACCCCTAGGCCTGCAGACCCTTTGGGGCAATGCTCTGGTCACTCCTGGCCCTCGATTGGAAAGTCCCCAGGGCTGCAAGCTCTTTCAAGAAGCATCTCATCCTTAGGTGAGAATCTCAGAAACACCTTCAAGGCTGCTGTAAGCAGGAAACGAAAGGAGGAATCCAGCCACAGTCCACAATATGGAATCGAGAATGAAAAGAAGGGACCACAGGATCAATCTGAATGTTAAGGCTCAAAGGAAGGAAGGTCTTTTTGGATAGAAATCTAATGCTGTAAGCAACACCTGCTCAAGCAATAGAACAAAGAATGAATATGGGTCACAAAACCACACCCTAAAGCTCTCCTCTTGAGGCCCTAGACAAAGTGTAGTAGTCTTAGTGGAATTCACCCAAGGAACCAGTGGCAATACATCAGTGCCTCAAAACTGGGGGGGGGGAAGACCATAGAAATTCGCATCTCCTGAACTTAATATACATCACAAAAAAATTCTATGGTAACGGGCAGAAAGGTGGGGTTAAGGCAAAAATGATGAAAAAGAAATCAAATCAAAAGCTTCAAGACTGAAGGAGATATTCCAAAATCAAGTCAGAATAGGGAAATATGGCTTAACCAAGCTATTCCTCCTCTCCTACTGCACAGAATCCCTTGGGGAATGGTGGAACTGGTTGTCCTAGACGTACCCTTCATCGGATATAAGAGGGACAGAGAATAATTGCCATTAATAATCAAAAAAGCGGAGGCAATAATGGAATGAGACATGGGGGAGTTAAATTGTAGAGATCTGAGTTTTAATCCGCTCATTTTTCCCTTGGAACCATTGGATGCGGACTGTCGACAGCTTTCTAGGCGTGCTTGTCCCGAATGAATTGGATCAAAACTGACTGAGAAAATTGAAAAATACTGAAGGAATATATGAAATACATAGTAAAATCGACCTGGAAGGTGCAGTTTTGATTCGTTCAACTCGTGTTTAGTATCGTCAGAAAGGTGTAAATCGTAGCTTTCTGGGAGCTATTTTGCCGAGTCGATCTGATCAAAACTGAGGGACATATTCCACATTTACTCCTTGAGAGCACCGCATTAGCCCCTATTTGTCATGTGACAAGTCTGTGAGTTGGAATCAAGGCCCGGGTGTGTAATATGTTGTATTACATCATAACAATTCGTTAGAGTCGCCCTTGAGGCAACAGGAAGCATGTATCAGAAGTGGAGACTGATTGAAGGTCAAACAAAGCAAGCAAGTTGAATTGCTATTGCCACATTGAGGTATGGCAGAAAAGTGCAGTTTGCTAGCCAGAAATGCCCTTGAGTGGGCCACACAGCACAATGAAGGGTGAGGAAGAAAGCCATGATTTCCAAATATAGAAAATTCCAGTGCTCTCACATCAACCACCCAGGTAGTTCAGGTGACCTGATTCTCAGTGTACAACCTGGCCTAAGTGGCCCCAAGTGGGCCCAATTATGTTCTTAATGGTAAGGGCCATGCTAGGTAGAAAAATGCCTCATATTCTGGCCTAAGGCAGGTAGAATAACAGGTTGATGAAGACACACAGAGCAATGAACAGCTATTTAATAATTGCAGAACCTGAGTCTCATAACCAGACCCTTTTAACAGAGGGTCTGGTGGAATGGGGAGTTCCATTGAATTGGAAAACATGCTTCTGGTCCAGCCAATCATAAAAAGTCTTGTTCAGGATAGCCATTATGTCTGGCTATGCAGCATGATTAGATGTTAAATGAGGAATGAGCAGTCTTATATATCAATACTAGAGCTGCTGCATGATGAATAGCTGCTGAATGGAGGAATGAGCAGCTCCAATTGTAAAATTAATTGGAGCTACTCATTTGTTGAAGCTGCATGGATCAGTATTAGTAGTTGGTGCAGGAAGTGTGGCTTCTGAATCAAGGAATGAGCAGCTCCAAAGACCAATACCAGTGGCTGCTGTAGGGATAATAGTGAGGAGTGAGCAGCTTTAATGTAAAATTAATTGGATCTCCTCATTTGTTGTAGCTACTTGGGTCATCAACAGTAGTTGCTGGAAAGATGAGTGTATGAAAAAATGAGCAGCTCCAAAGATGAATATTGGCAGCCTGTAAGAAAGATAGCTCCTGGATGGAAGAATGAGCAGCTGCAACATAGAATTAATTGGAGCTTCTCATCTGTTGCAGCCACTTGGACCAATGCTAGTAGCTCCTGTAGGATGAGTAGCTCCTGAATGGGAAGTGAGCAGCTCCAAATAGTAGTAGTATTAGGTGCTGTAAGAAGGATAGCTTGTGGGCAGAGGAATGAGCAGCTCCAATACAGAATTAATTGGGTCTCCTCATTTGTTGCAGCTACTTGGGTCATTAGCAACAGCTGCAGGAAGATGAGCAGCTGTGGAATGGAGGGATGAGCAGCTCCAAAGATGAATACTAGCAGCTACCATGAGAAAAAATAGCTCCTGGACGGAGGAATAAGCAGCTCCAATGTGGAATTGATTAGAGCTCCTCATGTGTTGCAGCTGCATGGATCCATATTAGTGGCTGTTGCCAGATGAGGGGCTCCTTAGTGGAGGAATGAGCAGCTCCAAAGATGAACACTAGCAGCTGCTATAAGAAAAATAGCACCTGGATTGAAGAGTGAGCAGCTCCAAAGATGAATGCTAGCAGCTGCTGTGAGAAAAATAGCTCCTGGATGGAGGAATGAGCAGCTCCAGTATAGAATTAATTGGAGCTCCTCATGTATTGCAGCTGCTTGGATCAATAGCTGCAGCTGCAGGGAGATAAGCAGCCACTGAATGCAAAAAAAGCAGCTCTAATATCACATGGATGGGAGCTTCTCATGTGGTGGAGCTATTTCAATTATTGCAGCAGTTGAAAAAGAAACATC
>MU128909.1:361713-374354 GCA_014904985.1 Hydnum rufescens UP504
GCTCAGAGCAGCTACAATAGTACTGGCAGCCTATGAGTAGCCTCTTCAATGTGAGTAGCTCCTGAATGCAGCAATGAGCAGCTGCTTGGATCAACAGTAGCTGCTGAATGAAGGGAATAGCAACTGCACTGTGGAATCAATTGTAGCTCCTAATTTATTGGAGCTACTTGAGTGAAGACTAGTAGCTGCTCCAGCATGAGTAGCTCCAGCATGGAGCAATGAGCAGCTGCTTGGATCAATGCCAGTAGCTGCTGTTCAAGATGTAGCTGCTGAGGGGAGAAATGAGCCAGAATCAATTGAGGCTGCTAATTTGTTGCAGGTACTTGGATCATCAACAGCAGCTGCAGGGAGATGAGCAGCTCCAATATTACATGAATGGATGTGTCTCATCTGGTGGAGCTATTTAAATTATTACAGCAGCTGCACCAGCATCATGCTGGATACCAGCAGCCCCTGTTCCCAAATTAGCAGCTTCCAATATATGTGGGATGCAGCTCCTGTTGGTCATAGTAGCTACAATAGTGCCTTGAAGCAGCAGCAATGATCAGGTTGCTATGCTACAGTGGCTGCTGTATGAGGCTCCATCAGAAGGGATCAGCTGCTGTAGCACTCAGCAGCCTCACTTGACCTGGTGGTCACTTAGCAGTCTAAGACCTCTTAGGTCCTTTCCTGCGTAGTGGAAGCCAGCCTAAGAGGTCCAAAGTAGTGTCCCTATTGTGATCTGGAGTTCCACCAATACTGATTCTACAGAGCTGAAAGTAGCACAACAATTCTACAAGAGTAAAGATGGTCTGCTCATTTTCAGAGATGTGGACTGGGTAGCTAGACTCTGCATCACCAGTTCTGAAACCCTTCACCTCCTACAGGAGACACACGACTCCCCTTGGGAAACAGCTCACACCAGAGTGGCTAGGCTCTTCCTCAAGCTGAGTGCCTGATTCTACTGGCCACAAATATGGGCTGAAATCATCCGCTTTACAAAAACTTGTGATGTCTGCCAGAAAATAAAGCCTGATACTCGAGGCCCCAAGGGGAAGCTTCTTCCCCATTCCATTCCTCTACTGCCTTACAATGTGGTCTCCCTGGATCTCATTACAGGTCTGCCAAAATCCAATGGTTTCAACACCATTCTAGTAATAGTGGACAAACTCTCTAAATACATTCACTACTTGCCCACTCATTCCGACCTGGATCAAGAGGGCTTTGCAAAGCTGTTCACAGATGAGATTGTCTGTGGGAGAGGAATACCCAAGAAAATGATCACTGATCACAATGCATGGTGGTCTAAAGGATTCTGGGATGCCATCACTAGGCACCTAGGTCTGGGATTAATGCTATCCACCTCTCACCACCCTCAAACAGATGGTCAGACTGAGCAAGCTAATGCTACATTGGAAGTGGCCTTGAGAGCATACACAGCGGGTAATAGATGATCCTGGGCCAAATGGCTGAAGCCTCTTGCCTTTGCCTACAACTCCACTCCCCATTCTTCCTGCTACATGACTACATGCCCCATTCCCCCGCCTCACCGTGGACCCTATGGAGTGCAGAGTTGCTTGGTTCAAGGAAGTAGATGGTCCAGTGACCAGCTTCATCAAAGAGCTGGAAGTCCACCGAGCAAGGGCTCGAGATGCTCTCACAAAGGCTCAGTCCAAGAAAGCTGCTGCATATGACAAATACAGGAGGCCAGAAGAGTTTGAGGAGGGAGACAAGGTCCTCATGAATCCTCACTCACTAGAGTTAGTGGATGTCAAGGGTACTGGCAAGAAGTTGGTGCAAAGGCACATAGGTCCTTTCAGTATCACAGAAAAGATCAATCCTGTAGTATACTGCCTAGCTATTCCTTGGGAATACAAAATGCACCCTATTGTCAACATCCAACATCTGCAGCATTACCACTGTTATAGAAGAAGGATTGGGAGCTCCGATGACTGTCAAATCAAACTCTGGTTCAGCCAGTGTGTAGATGGGAGACTGTATTTCTGTTTTTATTCTATGGGCTGGTTCGCTCTGATGGTTAATCACTCTCTAACAAGTTGTGTATGATATTCAGTGGAGGATAAGGTTGTAGTATGGACTAGCTATAGTCAATGATATATTGTGGGATGCTTTGTGAAAGGCTTATACATGTTGTATTGAACTGTTTACTGCTATTTATGTGTATCTATTTGTGTCCTCCTGGTCAAAATGTGGATTCTAAAGAGGGTTCTAGACTAGTTTAAGCTTGATTCAGTGTGTAAATGTATTTCTTTCTTCTTCTGACTTGGCTTTGTTATTACTCACCTTTCCTTGGATGTCCAGCAACTCTAACCTTAGGTCCTGCAACTATCCTTGGCTTAGTATTTCGCATAGAGGGCTTCCAGTGACTTAGTCTTAACAACCTTGTATATGGCTTAGCTCCAGATGGCTTTAGATCAGTACTCTCTTTAGATGCAAGCAGATTTGTAGACAGTAGTATATTCTAGTAGTGAGGAGATGGGGGGATACAGGAAAATCTACCAGCTTTTATACCTTTCTGAAGGTGGCTGTGTTTAAAGAATATGACTCACTCCTAGGTGAGTCATATGTGAGTCATAGGTGAGAACAATAGGGTTGTCAAGGAGGGTGAGTCATTCATAAGGTGGTTGCAAGGAAGGTGAGTCATTTATAAACAGAACAAAAGGGTTGCTAAGAAGGTGAGTCATTCATAAACAGAACAAAAGGGTAGTCAAGGAGGTGTTATCTTTCTTATCTGTGAAGTTCTAGAAGTTATTTGTGGCAATGGGAGATGAAATCAATGGATATTTCCAAGTTCTTGGAGATTAATTTGTTTGTAGTCCAGTGGTTAAGATGTTTTTGTAGCTGGTTGATAATGGGGACAAGTGCATGGGATGGGATTCAATGCAGAAACAACAGTTTAAATCTGTAATAGATGTTCTTGGTATCATTCAATGCGGATTTTTAACAGCTTTCTGGGCGCAGTGGCTTTGAGCAGATCAGATGTGAACTGACAGAGAAATTCGTAAAATACTAATGGGTGTTGATTCTGATAATAATATTGTTCTATAGAGCTCAGTTTTGATTTGTTCTTCATGTGCTCAGTACCATTGGATGTGGATTTTTTATATCTTTCTAGGCAAGGTTATTTTGAGAGGATTAAATGTGAACTGACAGACATTTGTTTTTTTACTAGAAATTCCGGATTTTGATAGTAATATTGGTCTGGAGAGTGCAGTTCTGGTCCATTTGACTTGTGTTTGGTACCATTCAAAAGGTGTGAATTGTGGCTTTCCAAGAGTTATATGGGCATACCTCTCCAATCAAAACTGATGGAGTAATCAAATGAACTCTGTTTTCATGCATAGCCGTAATTAATTTTGTAATAGGTCACATGATCATTCCATAGGCTAGGATCAATGGATATTCACATTTTCTGATACTGGATGTTTTTATCTTCCACAGATGGTGAACACTTTTAATTGCAGCCCCTTGCAATGTCTTTTGTCATTCCCTGGCTTATACAACTGAGCCTGAGTTGCCTTTCCTTGTGTAATACCACCATTTCCACCCTTCAAACCAAAGTGAAATCTCCTGCAAGTTTATACTTTGAATTTGGTGATAGAAGTCGCTTATTGTCGGGTATGGATCTTTCAATATCCATGTTTTCAATAGGTTTTCTTTGTATAAGTCTTGGATTATCAAGCGAATACCCACTTTGGATTACATTGTTCAGGTGGAGGTCAAGAGAATCTGTGGAGAAGGTTCAACGAGGCACAGATATGTTCTCTGGAATGCGGAGAAGAAGGACAAATTTGATTTTGAGGTCGTGATGTAATGAGGGTCGATTGTTGAATGGTTCTCCAAACTTGTATGTTGTCCAATCAACTCTTTTTGTCTTTATAATGCCATCAAATGCGACTTGGGGATTTGGGAAATAACAGATGATCATATGGGATTCAAGGTGGGTGAATGGTTCAGGATAGAGATAGTTGAATTGCCAGTAAATGATCATGTGAAGTTCCAATGGCATGGTGAACACTTTTGATTCGTACCTTGAGGATAGTCATTTGATTTGCTTTTATGTCATTTTTGCATCCGTAGGTCTGTGATCATGTGTCAACCTTTAATTTTGCTTAGGCCTCCCATGAGCTCGGATTCCTTCATTGATCAACAGGGTCACTTGTTTTCACATTTTGCTATTGTTCCCTTTTTATATCAATGTCTTCGGGTGGAGGTGGAGGTTTATTTCATAATTGGCTATACAATGATTGGGATCGTGTGGGTGAAATATGGGTGGGGGCACTCTTCATCCTCCAAATCTCCAAATACTACAATAAAATGAGTGATCTGAATGAGGAGGCAACCATCCGAACTGAAGTCTTTGATTCGGATTTGATTCAGGCAAGTGAAATAGAAGTGTTTGTTGTTGTTTTTGGCATTGGGATAAAATGTGCCAAATTCCCCTACTCGTAGTGATAGGAAGGGCAAATTGTGGGTAGTTACATATACTTTTAAGCCAATTTCAGTTTCTGGCATTGTCGCAAAGTCCTGACATGAAAGAGAAATTCCATCAGCAGTTGAATTTGAATCACTGCCTGAGTTCTCAATATCATCTAGGTTCCTGTTTGTTTAGTGAATGTCCTTAATGATTGCAGTTTTCACATACTGGTTGAGCTCATGACTTTTTCGAGGTTGTAGTGGGGTTTTGGATTTGCAGATGAAGGTGTTTGGTCCGCATTTTTCAATGATTTTGTATCCAGTTGTTTGACTTCTGGCACATGATCAAATTTGCAATTTCATATGCCCCTTTTTATGGCATTTTCATGATGGAGGAGGATTTTGTTTTTAGTGGTGGTTCAACGATGATGAGGGTTTATTCAGGGAGGTCATGGGTGAATGTAGGAAGGTAGATCACCTCTCCATCAACATTTCCATACACAGTTAGCCTTATCTGCACCCTCACATGAAAATCGGAATCATTGGAGTAGTCTTGGGTCATGCAGTATGATTCAATGCAGGCGATCATATATGTTTGGATTGTGGTTGTTGTGTTGGGGCAAAAGTAACCCCTTCATCCGATGTGAAGATTTAGAATAGGATCATTCCAGTCCCAGATGTGCTGCACAAAAAAAACCATGTGCCCCACTGTATTGTCCGGGATGTATATGCTGTCAAGGTTGGATGGGAGTTCTGCATGGGTTTCAGGAATGCTGTCCATAAATGCATTGGTAGGCATAATTGATGGTGTTCTACCCCTTTTTAGGTAAGCATTTATATAAGTAGCATTATTTCTGACATACATTCTTTTTAGAGTTGTGTGGATGGGATGAGAAAAGAGGAATTTGCTTGTTGGGGGTGTTCTTATAAGTTGGATTGGATTGGTCTAGGCTTAGAAATTTACTTGGATTTTCAGGGTTCTAGGTTCGGGTTTGGATTTGGTGTATTAATCTGTTAAGTCGTGGGTTTGATTTTGCTGTTTATAGACTTGTAGTTTCTGTTTCTGATTTCAGTGTGGTTTTTTACAGCTTGGTTCTATGGGCCATAACTTGTACTTTGACTTTGACTTTGGTCTTTGGTTGATTTTTTTTTTTTTTTGATTTTGCTAAGTTCAAAGTAAGCATTGGGTGAAGTCAAACATATTTTTAAAGGTAGAACAGGAATCCAGGATTTTTTTAATTAAGAGTTTTTAGGTGAGTTCAGACACTTTTAAGACTTTTTAGAGAAGAGAAAAGAAAAAAAAGGAACAGATAAGGTTTTTCTTGGCTGATAGGTGACATATTTAGTACATTTGGACTTGGAGCATATGCAAAAGAAACATTCGAGGCACACATTTTATAGTTAAGGATGGGATCAGTGAGAAAGAAAGAAAGAAGAGAAAAGACAGAGGGGAGTGGGGAATGGATCGGATGACTATGAAATGTGGGGTTATGAGGCATGAGGTTACAAGGTGTGAGATTGTGAGCTGCAACATACGAGGTACGAGTTTGCGAGGCATGGGGAGGTACAAGTCTGTGAGATGTGACATATGAGGTACGAGTTTGTGAGGCATGGGGAGGTACAAGTTTGTGAGGCATGGGCTACAAGGTATGAGTTTGTGAGATGCAACATACGAGGTACAAGTTTGTGAGGCATGGGCTATGAGATATGAGTTTGTGAGATGCAACATATGAGGTACGAGTTTGTGAGGCATGACAGATGAGGTACAAGTTTGTGAGGCATGGGCTTTTTGAGATACAAGACAATGAGGTGCAAGATGCAGGTTGCGAGACTTATGAGAGAGTTTTGAGATACAAGATGATGAGGCACAAGATGCAGGTTGCGAGACTTATGAGAGAGTTTTGAGATATGAGATGATGAGGCACGAGATGCAGGTTGCAAGACTTACGAGAGAGTTTTGAGATACGAGATAACAAGGCACGAGATGCAGGTTGCGAGACTTACGAGAGAGTTTCGAGACACAAGATGCAATGGACCATGTTGCGCTACCACCTGTTTGGGTCGACGTCAGAATCCTCAGTTGCTGGATTGGATGGGAGGTCTGCGAGCTCATAAGGGGCTGCTGGGTCTTTCTTGAATTCAGCCCATTCATTGTCTAGGAGGTCATATTGGATATCATGTATGTGCCTAGTGTAGTAAAGAACTGCTTGATTGTCAGGCATGATTGTTAGAAAGGAGGTGTCCATTTCACAGAGGGATGATGCAAGCTGGGATATTGTGGGGGCGATATGATGATGGAGGGCAAAGACTGCAGAAGGCATGTCTAACCTATGATGTTGTCATATAATATCGGCTGCATGGATAAAGATATGGGATAGTCTGTCAGTCTGTGATACGTGATGACATGCTGAAGGATAGAGAAGATGATTACACCAGTTAGTGATGCATTCTTCATCACGGGCTAACTTGATGTCATGATTGTTGAGTATCTTGGATTTTGTTTCGAGGTTGGCCTCTCACTGATGAAGAGTGGATGAGAGAAGCGCAAGGGGCGGCATGAGAGAATTGATTTGCATGTTATGATTGGCAACCATGTGACTTAGCTGGTCAAGAAGATCCACATGTTGCTTTACATCCTCATAACACTTGTCTTCATATTCTCGTTGGACCTCATCTAGTCATTGCACAGCATTGCGCTTGTGATCTACAATTGCTTGTCTGTACAAAGGCTATGCATGATATGAGTTGGCGTTTTTGCTGGGTTGTGGGATACTGATTGGTCACTTATAAAAGTTGCAAGGAGCATGAGGAGGGAGTTTTGACAAATAAGATAGATAGGATGAGAGACAGGATGATGGATGAGAAGAGTTTGTTGAGTTCGAAGTGAGTGAATCTGTGGAGGAGTGGAATATTTTGTGTAGTTGCTGAGTGGTTGGAGACCTAGTTTGACTTGTGGTTTCTTTCTTGGCAGCCTGATTCGTCTCGAGTTCTTGTCATAACACAAATAGGTCACCTACAGTCATATCAGGAGGGAATGATTTGAGAGGAATCGCCGTTTGAACAGATGATGGCAGTTGTGAGTTGAAAGCATGTCCAGTTTCAGGGTTCTTCAGTTGATCTTCTGCATCATTTTGTTTAGCCTTTTGTTTGGTTATGAGATGGTCAGAGAATGATGTGGTGGACTGAACTGGTCTGGGACGTGGATTGGCAGTCTGATGGTGTAACGTGAGATGCAGGTCAAGTGCAAAATGGATGTTGGAGCCTACAGGTTGGCTGGGGTTAGACTGTTCATCGTTATTGTATGTTTTTACAATTTGGTTCGAAGATGAATTGATAGAATCAGGCCAGAAACTCTGTGTTGTGTTAGTATTATATGGGTGTGTCGATGTAGATGTTTGTACCTCATCCAACTCATCTTTTTCCTTTGGTGAAGAGCTAAAGAGAATATCCTCACCGAGTTTGAGTTCAGTTAGCTGCATAGGAGGCACAGGTGAAGGAGCAGGCATGTTGATATACTGGAATGTGTAGTTGGGAGTCGAGGTCGCAGTGAGGTCAAGTGAGGCTGAGTTGGACATAGTGAAGACTGTAGAGTAGTTCAGATGATGGTTGGCTGGTGCTTTTGTTAGCAGATTGTCTGTGCTTTTTATACCTGTCATTATCAGCTGTGCCTGAGTTTGATGACTCGTTTTTCATTGTGGGACAGAAGTTCTAAGCGAAATCAGACGATAGCTAGCCAGTGGAGTCATCCTTAGGTTGTCATGTGAAGTGTTGTTCATAGATACGAGTGGACTGAAAGAAAAGAAAAAGAGAAAGCGATAAGCGATAATTTACATGATTTAAGTTATGGGGAAGCAGGAGGAGGTGATTGTTGACAGTGGTGATTATCTAGACATTGCGGAAGGAGGATGAGGGCAAGGGGACACTAATTTTGCAGTGCGGTCTTCTTTTTAAAAGCAGTAGCATCGATTTTTCATGGCACAGCACATTCCATGACTCAATGCCTCATGGCCCAAGGGTGACAATCACAGGATTTTCTTAGTCCCACATTGTTGGAATGATCTCAGATTTGTATGGTTACCACAGCCTGGTCAGCCAATTATCGGTATCTAACTAGATACTTCAAGGGTTGCATTTATATGCTCTAACTAGATATCAGACCCAGGGGGCCCCCAGGGGCCCCTGCAATTCAGTCGAGGGGGCCGGTCAAGCAGCCCAGGGGCCCCTGGGGCCCCTAGCCATTAGGATTATTTATTTATTATTTATTCATTTATTTATTATTATTATATACACTAGGCTCGCCCAGTGGGGCTCACCCATGCACCCAAGAAGAGCAGCCAGAGGCTGCTCTTCTTGCGCAATGTAGCTAAGGAAAATAAATACCAGGGGGGACTCACCATATATAGGGCCACTCGTTGGGCGCGTTCGGTTCTCGTCTGGTGAATTGCCGTTTGTCGCGTCGCCGTTTGGCGTGTTGCTGTCCATTGCGTCGCCCTTTGGTGTGTTGCCATTTGGGCCCTTGTTCATTTTGCGGGTTTTCATTGTGGCCACAATCTAGAGTAATAAAAGATATATTAGTACAAATATCCAAAGCAGCGCAAAAAGAGCAGCTTTCGCTGCTCTTTTTGCGCGGGTGTAGCTACTGGGGTGCGGGGACTCACCTTAAATCGTACCACACACCCGCTACGGCGGGTGTGTGGTACCTGGGGTCCTCATTTGGCGCGTTTGCGTGTCTCACGTTGGTGCGTGTCGCGTTGGTGCGTGTTGCGTGTTGCGTGTTGTGTGTTGCGTGTTGTGTGTCGCGTGTCGTGTTGGCGCGTGTCGCATTATGGCTCGGTCCCTCGTTGTTTCGTGGGTTTTCGTCGTGTCTTGGACAAGTCAACCTAGAATAATAAACGAATCGTTAGTATGAATATTCAAAGCAACGCAAAAAGAGCAGCTCATGCTGCTCTTTTTGCACCACAAGAATCAGAAATAAAAAATAAAAATAAAAACTTACCTTGGAGCACCCTACAACCGCTGTGGCGGGTGTAGGGTACTGGGAGCGCGGACTCCGGCTCGTACGTACGGGTTCTCCCTGTGCCCCGTCGTTCGGGCGTCAATAAGGGGGGTACGGGGGGTTCTGCGTCGGTATTGGTTCGCGAGAATGGTTAATACCTATAAAATAATATTGTTAAATTAGTTAAAAATTAAACACCATGCAAAAAGAGCAGCTTTCGCTGCTCTTTTTGCGTGGTTGTAGCTACTGGGGGTGGGGACTCACCTTATATGGGACCACACACCCGCCGTGGCGGGTGTGTGATTCCTGGGGCCCTCATTTGGCGTGGTCGCGTCCTCGTTTGGCGCGTTGCCGTGGGTCACGTCCCCATTTGACGTGGTGCCGTATTTCGCATCGTTGCCGCGTTGCTGTGGGTCGTGTCCTCTTTCGGCGCAGTGCCGTATCTCGCGTCGTTGCCGCGTCGCGTCCTCATTTGGTGTGCTGCCGTATTTCACGCGTTGGCCCCTTGCTGTGGGTCGCGTGTCGGGCTGCCGTTTGGGTTCTCGTTATTTCACGGGCTATCGTCGTGTGTTGAACGAAGCCTCAATCTAGAATAATTAAAGTCGCGTTAGTAAAGAGTTTCAAAGCAGCGCAAAAAGAGCAGCTTTCGCTGCTCTTTTTGTGCCGTCGTACCTACTAGCAGAAAAACTCACCTTATGACCACACACCCGCGGTGGCGGGTGTGTGGTCGCGCGCTTGCCTTTCCAGGCGGTTGTTTGTTGTGGTTTCGGAGATGAGAAGAAAGATCCGAAATTCAACGCCGGCAATTGCCGATACTCAAGAAGCGCCCAAGTGCTGACGCTACAAGCACAATACAGATTGATAGCAAGCATGTAGATGTGGAATATAGAATATACAATAAATAATTGTTTAAAAATGTGAAGAAGAGGATAAAAATGAGCCAGAGCTCAATAAGGGACGATATGCCTCATTGCAAAGTGGATTAGATCACTTCTATGCATCAGAATTGGCCCAAATTTAAATATAGTGATGGTATATATATACCCTACATGGGAAACCAATTATATCAGACGATTCTGGCATTTTCTATTTTTCACGCCTTCAATTCCCTAAATAGGGAATTGAAGGCGTGAAAAATAGAAAAATGCCAGAATCGTCTGATATAATTGGTTTCCCATGTAGGGTATATATATACCATCACTATATTTAAATTTGGCCAATTCTGATGCATAGAAGTGATCTAATCCACTTTGCAATGAGGCATATCGTCCCTTATTGAGCTCTGGCTCATTTTTATCCTCTTCTTCACATTTTTAAACAATTATTTATTGTATATTCTATATTCCACATCTACATGCTTGCTATCAATCTGTATTGTGCTTGTAGCATCAGCACTTGGGCGCTTCTTGAGTATCGGCAATTGCCGGCGTTGAATTTCGCAACTACGCAGCCACACCCAGCAACAGAAGGACGACGACGACGATCCCACAACCGGACGACAACGACGACCCCACAACCACACGACCACACACCCGCTGCTGCGGGTGTGTGGTCATAAGGTGAGTTTTGTCAGTAGATACAATAGCGCAAAAAGAGTAGCACAAGCTACTCTTTTTGCGCCACTTTGAACTCTTATACTAACATAGCTTTATTATTTTAGATTATGGCCTAAGGCCCAAGACGAAAACCCACCGCACGATGAGGGCCCGAACGGCAAGAGCCAAACCAAAAGAAACGACGGAGCGCCAATGGGTGGCCCCAGGAACCACACCCGCTGCGGCGGGTGTGGTACTATTTAAGGTGAGTGTTGCCCCCCCCCCAATAGATACAGTCGCGCAAAAAGACCAGCGAAAGCTGGTCTTTTTGCGCTGAATTATAACCTTAACTAACATATATTTTGATATTCTAGGTCACGCTTTGAACCACCATCCACACGAGCACCAACCGAAACTACACCAAGTGAAAACCCGACGAACACCCCACCGAACCGATAAACCAACGCAAACCAGACACCCGCCACAGCGGGTGTCTGGTTATACATTCAAGGTATGTGTCCCAACGGCGCAAAAAGAGCAGCGAAAGCTGCTCTTTTTGCGCTACTTTGAATTTCTTTACTGATTCCTTTTTAATTCATTCTAGGCCATCAAATGAAACCCCCCCAAACGATGAGGCCAATCAGCCAGGGCCCCAGCGGCACACGCAAACAGAAACCACGCGAAACGAAAACGCGAGACGTGGCCATGGACCACCCGAGTGGCCGTGCGAACCACACACCCGCTGCGGCGGTGTGTGGTTCTATACAAGGTAAGTGTACCCCCAATGGCGCAAAAAGAGCAGCAAATGCTGCTCTTTTTGCGCTGGTTTTAATTTATCTAACTAATACATCCGTTATTCTAGGCTGCCACAAATGAAGATCGGCGAAACGAAACCCCTCTGAAACGATAACCCGCCGCAAAGTTGAACGAGCCGTCACACAAACAAAAAACGAGATGCGCCAACCCCGGACCGAACCACACCACCCGCAGAAGCGGTGTGTGGTAATTTCAAGGTAACGGTACGATCACACAAAAGGAGCAGCGCACGCTGCTCCTTTGCGTGGCTTTCTGTTTTTTTTTTCTCTCTTTCATTAACATTATTTATCTCTAGGCTTTAATCTCAGCCTACAAACCCCGTCAACCCCCAAATAAAGACCCACCACCCCGCCGAAGACACCTGCGAGAATGGTGACCCACCCGCCAGACGAACCCACGAGAACGGAAACCCGCCAACCCCTAAGTGATGACCAGCCCCCGTACAAGTACGAACCACGCGACGCGGTACCAAATAGTACCACATACCCACTTAGGTGGGTGTGTGGTACTACAAAGGGTTTTTTTTTTAATTTCGATATCTTCAACGATGCGAAGGGAGCAGCACAAGCTGCTCCTTTTGCGTCACTTCGAATTTTTTTTACTAACTAGGATTCAAATGGAAGGACCCAAAATGCAACCCGTGCCCCACGCTCAACGGTGAAGTACCAAGCCATGCCCCCGGTACCACACACCCGCCCAAGCGGGTGTGTGGTGCTACTAGGTATTTTTTTTTGGAATTTCTATACGTACAGCGATGCAAAAGGAGCAGCGCAAGCTGCTCCTTTTGCGTGCCTTCGAATTTTTATTTATTAATGTATGGTATTATTGTAGAATCCAAGCCGGAGCGCCCAAAACGACGACCCACCCCAACAGCAACC
>MU128909.1:374379-389767 GCA_014904985.1 Hydnum rufescens UP504
ACAAGAGAGGACCCGGATGCGCCATTTGGATGGACTCTGTTTTTTATTTTTTTCTCTCTCTTTCATTAACATATTTTATCATTAGGAACTTATATACTCACTACGCAAAACCCGTCACAATCCGCAACACACCCCACCACAGCACCGAGCACCTGCCGAGAAGTCTGGTACCATCACCCGCCAGGACGACAACCAGACAACGAACCGCCAACACATACAGTGAATGACCAGCCCGTATCAAGTACGACCACGGCGACCAGCGGTTACGCTCACACATAGTACCACATAACAAAATCACCCCAACTATACGTGCGTAGTGTGAGAGGCCGGGAGGGGATACTTACAAAGCGAGATTATTTTTTCTTAATTTTGACTCAACGATGCGAGGGCGACAGCTTTTGCACATGTCGAATTTTTTTTACTAACCTAGGACTTCAACATGGAAAGACCCAAAAACTGCAACCCGTGCAAACAGCGCTCACGGTGACGTCACAACACGCCCAAATGCCACGGCTACCACACAACCCCGCAAGCGGGTTGTGCTGTGTCACTATCATACAGCACCTGCCTCATATCGTGATGTATATGTAGAACCAAGCCGGGCGCCCAAACGACGACTCCAACGCCCACACACCTGTCCAAGCGGGTGTGTGGTGCTACTAGATAGTTTTTTTTTTAAATTTCTATGGATGGTACCACACAAGCGGGTGTGGTAAGTAGTTTGGATTTCTACAGACAGTACCACACCCCAGTGGGTGTGGTGAATTTTTAAATAAATAAATAAATAAATAATACAGTAAGAATGAAACATGGAAATGCCGAATGAAACCCTGCTGACTGGGGGTAGCAGTGATAATAAATAAATAAATAATCATAAATGGAACATATTATCCCGGACAAGCATGTATGGCCCACTGTGCAAGTCTGAGATTAGGTGACTGAAGAAGGCACCTAACCCAATATATTGAAGTTCTGTGGCCAGTCTAAGTCCCACACAGGGGCCCCTGGGGGCCCCTGCCTTGATCACGGAAATCAGGTTAGCCGGCCCCAGGGCCCCAGCATCAAAACCTCTAGTTAGACTATATAAATGCAAGGCTCATAATATCTAACTAGACCTACATTTGTGGCTGACTGAGTTGGGTTACCAATAATTTTTGTTATGTGGCTTTAGTCAAAATAATTTCAGGGATTTCCTTTTTAAGACTTAAATTTGCATATCTAGACTTTCTTCAGATGACCCGTAATAAGATTCAGTGATTTGGGGTTCTTCTGTGTGATTCCTAGAATTTCTTGAAGAATGTTCTGTCGCCTCCACTCCACTAATTTGTCTTCCCAATACCCCCATGAATCTGTGGCTCTCAGAGGTGGCCAAAGATAGCTACTTAATTGATTTTCCAGTCCAAGGGATACTGGTGGATGTTGTTTCTTGATAATAATATCTCTGTTGAACCTCATTGCATGTCCTGTATTTTTTGTGTATTTTTGTGTATTTTCTTGAATTGATCCTTCATCTATGGCACTGTGGCTCTCATTGCCAGCAACGTCCATTGTGGCTATATGGTCACACATATGATATTTTTTTAAACGATTTCTGGCAAACATTCCATTGATTAGTGTCCCATCTAATTCTTCTAGTTGATAGGATCCACAGGGATGGTGATGCCTAACCTGGTATGGTCCAATCCACCGTACCTCCCCCTTTCATCCATGTTGCATTAGTAATACAGAATTGAACACCAATACAATTTCACCCAGTTGGTAATCCCTGTTTACTAGTACATTTTCATTTCGTTTTGCGTAATCCTGAGCACTCCGGATTCTTGCTTGAAGAACATCATTTGAAGCAGTTTGAATGTCTTTGTCGTAATGTGCTAATTGTATTCTGTGGATAGCTAATAATTCTTCTGTAGTTCAGACTGCACCCCATTTTAATGTATACCATGATGCATCCATAATATCGAATGGAAACACATGATGTTTTCCATAGAGTAGGTAATAGGGGGTATGACCAGTCATCCACTTTACTGTTACTCAGTCTGCCCACATACATGAATAAAAATATTTCAACCATTGGCTCGGATTTCCTTTACTAGCAAGAAATAATGAATTTATCCAGGTCCTATGACTGTGTTCTATCATTCCATTTGCTTCCAGGTGATATGGGGCAGCTCAGACAATTGGTACATTGTATTCATCTGCCATGGTTTGGACTAATCCATTGAATTCTGTGCTGTTGTCCATAGTGATTTGTAATACACAGCTGAACTGGCACATGACATCTTCAAATAGAAACCTGGTGACGTTCTTACTTGAGGCCTTACATAACATTTTTGCTTCCAGCCATCCGGAGAGATCATCCCAGAGATCGATGATGTATTTGAATCTGTTAGACACTGGCATGTGGACCATGTCCATGTTAAATTTATGTAATATTGTATTAACATAGGTTGGGCTCAATGTGATTTTTGGGCGGGTTACGGATCTTTGCTGGCACTCATGGCATATCCGGCAATACCAGGCCACATAAGATAACATATTAGGCCAGTAAAATCTGTCTGATAATTTTTTGAATGTCAGGTCTCGTCCGCGATGACCAGATTCGTCATGTGCTGCCTTACATAAGCAGGCTCAATCATCTGGGTTTTTGATAACTTTCAGTGGCAATTGACCAGTTTTAGGCCTTCTCCATAGGGTTTCTTGATACAAAAAATAATGTTTGGTAGTCTGAATAAATGTTTTGGTGTTCTTGACTCCTGAGGGCATTTTTAAGTGGTTTAAATAATATTCAATCCTTTTCCAATAGTCTTCTCCATCAGAATCTTTGAGTTTGTGTGGATGTTCTTTGAATTTTGAGTCAATCTCTGAATGTTGTGATACTGTATTGAAATTTCTTTGAGTTACTGAGTGGGCTTGGCATGAAGGAGCTACAAATCCACCATTTCTTGACATATTCTCTTGTGGTTTGAGTGATATTACTGTGTTATTTTGTCTGAATTCAATGATGTCTTCATATGGTTCCCTTTTAATCTTTGTAGCTGATAGTATGGCTGCTGAGGAATCATGCAGAGTCCAGTCTTCATATTCTTCTAGGGATTGTGGTCCAGGAATATAATTTCCGAGTTCATCTAGTTCATTCACTAAATTTTCTGAATCATTTTTATGTCCTGAATGTTTTGACAATTCCTCTGGTTTTGTTTCTGAGACAAGGATCCAGTCTTCATATTCTTCATGAGGTCTTGGCCCAGTAATAAAATGGCCTGGTTCATCTGGCTCCAGTTCATCTTCTGATTCAATTGAGTCATTTTCATGTGCTGGGTGCCTAGATAATCCATCTGGACCTTGGTGTTTTGTGGCTGGAACATGGACCAATTCAAAATCAAATAGCTGAATGTAGGAGATCCATCGTGACATAGCCGCATTTGGTAATCCTGGTGTATTAATGGTTTGCTTGAGAAATTTGACATCTACTTCCACTCTAAAATGGATTCCCCAAAGATCATTCCTTTGTGCTTTGAGTGCTTTGAATAGTCCTTTTAATTCAATTTGTGGCTGGGAATACTTGGTTTCAGCTTCATTATTGGTCACTGACCCAAAGACAATTGGATGACATCCATCTTCCAGGGTTTGATATTCAATCCATCCTACTGCCATGATAGAGCTATCCACTGCAAGCATTACAAGGCCATAATCTGATGTTTGTTCATCTTCTTTTAACACTCTGGCTATATCAATGTTTAATGTTTTTCGAGCAGGAAGGTTTGTAGAAGCTTCTTTTAATTGGTTCATGGCTTCTTCTGCTTGGTCATTCCATTCAAATTCATTATGAGTCTTCTTGGTGAGCAATGTGAGAGGTTTTGCTATTTTAGCAAATTGCCAAATCCAATTTCAAGCAACTCCAACTGTTCCTAGAAATCCGTGGACTTGTGTTACATTGGTTGGATGTGGCCAGTTCTTTATTTTTGTGATAATTCCATGGTGAGGTCTTCTTCCTTCCATTGAACAAACATTTCCTACAATGTGTACAAGGGGTGTTGCAAGCACTAATTTACATCCTGAGGCTGTACATCCAGCTTCAATGAATGTAGTGAATAATTCATCAATGACTTGAGTGAATTCCCATATGTATCGTTGAATTTTTGGATTTTCAGGTATAGGTTCATCATTGTACCACATTTTTGGCCCTTTTCCTGCTACATCATCCACAAAGGCTTCAGCTCTGTCTGGGATCATTGGTCTGATCATGTGTGTGACTGTTTTCATGAATTCTTGCATAGAGTTTGTGTATCCTTGGGGCAGTGTTGTGAGCTTCACAGGACCCAATGGTGAATTGCTTGTTGTGAGTTCCTGGGATTCTTCTGCCAGTTGTTGTCCATCATATCCTGCATAGAGATCCACGACAATATAGACTGAGTGTCCCACAAAGCTGTCTGCAAAGTCATTGATATTTGGTGGCAATCCTGAGTCTTTTACTGAAACTGCATTTAGGGGTTGTAGATCATGAACAATGTGAATGCCTCCTTTAGGCTTAGCCACTGCAAACATTTGTGAATGATAGGAAGACCATGATGTTTTGTATTTCCCAGCTGCTAATTGATCCTTAATCATCTTGATAAGTGTAGCCACAATTGCTTTTGGAGGTCGAATTGGTGGTAATTCCCAAGGAACATGTGGAACTGTTTCCATAATGTAGTCTGGAAAGTATTCTGTTTTGAAGATCCCTCATTCTGATTCATCAAATGCAAGACCCTTTTCTCTTTGAGTGACCACATAGAGAAGCAAATCAAGTTCTTCTTCTGAAAGAAAATCATTGGGAATGTTGTCAATTATTTTCTTGATGCATTCAGGGGTAAGCTTCTTGGTGTATTGAAAGTCTTTGAAGCTAGGTGGATGCATTGGAAGTAGGAGAGGTGTGATGGGAGGAAGATCTTTATAGGGAAGACAAATGACTGGGTTTCAAATGACTCCCAAGGGAATAGGGTTTTTCTTCTTATCCACAGTTTTATATTTTATCTTATTGGCATTTCTGATGACCTGGCCAATTCAATAGCTAAAGTCCTCCACTTTTTCTGGAGATTTTTCTGCAAAATCTGGTCTTAATTCATTATAAATGCATACAAGATTGTCTTCAAGCTGATTCCCAGATGTTGCTGAAGATGATTTCCAAGTTTGATTGAGATATTGTGCAGACATGCTGTCCTTGTTGATAATAGCATCTATTAGGTACTTGTTTGTGCTTGGATCAAAATCTTTTGTACATGTTTCTGGGAGTCATAAGACCTCTGACAATTCCCATTTAATGATTGGTCAGATGGAGTTGCTTCTGTGTGATAATATTTGTAGGTTTGTGAGGGAGTTTCAGGTACTGTTCAAACTAATGATGCTCCATTTGATTTATATCAATATTGCGGCTGTGGTGGACCTGAATTGCTTCCTTCAGGTGGCTGTTCTCCTGGAGGTATGGCTGATGCTTGAAGAACTAGTTTATTTTGCTCTCGTTCTTCATTCATAAGAGCATGGAGAGAAATAGATGATCCTGTTGGGTTTCCTTTTTCATAAACCTGAATGTCCATTCCATGATTTCCATCTGTGGCTCCTTTGTATTTGATTTGGGCACCGACTCCTACTAACCATGGTTGTCCAAGTAGTATGTCATGGCCTTTGAAGCTTCCCTTTTTAACAAAGAAGTGATGATTGAATCTTATCCCTCCTATTTCAATTGGAACATTTCGACAACATCCTATAAGGGGTTCCAGTCCACTATTGATTCATTGTAATGACCAGTTTTGTCCATCATAGTCTATTGGGATGTTTAATCTTTTCTGAACTTCCTGGGAGATAAGGTTTAATTCAGATCCTGTGTCGATCATAAGCACAACATCTTTGGTTCCATTCTGACCAGTGGCTTTAGCTGCAATTTTCCCTGTGTCCATAGCAAACAAAGGATTTGGCCCAAGGGATCTAATCAAATTTACTTGTGCTTGATAGTTTTCTTGTGTCTGTAGATGTGTTTGTTGGGATAGGTCTTCATCCAAATCTCTGTCCATCAAGGTTTGTATATGGTCATAGTATTCATCTTGCTCTGCTTCATCATCAGAATCATAATCAGAGGCTTCAGTTGTTGGAAAATGCAGTTTAAAGGTAGCATGATTAACTGTAAGTGGCTCTTGATGTTTAGGATTATAGTCACATTTCAGTTTAAGTCCAGCTGCAAATATTTTGGCTGCTCCATGTGCTGACCCAAGGAAGTCTCTGAGTGTTATTTCGACTTTTTGATTGAGTACTTTCTTAGCTATTTCTTTATCTTCACATGCTTCTTGAAACTCTGTGGTAAAATGATACGTTGGAGGATTCTTTGGGATTCATTTCTCAGGTAGTGCCATTTCTATGTCTATTGTTTCCTCTGGGAGTGGTCCAGCCTTTTTAGGAGCAGGTTTTTCTGTTATTGGTTCTTTTATTACTGAGGAGGGCAATATTCCTGGAGGATGAGTTGGCTGCAGAGGATTTTCTGGGGCTGCTTGTTTTGGTTCTGAGGGTTTTGGTTGATTAACTGGAGTTTTAGCAGGTGTCTGGCCACATGGGGGTACCTCAACATACATTTGATTTTTAGGGTGTTGTGTGGTTTTATCTCCCACTGGATTGTGACAATTATCTGGTTTGCTTGTTTTGGTCACTGGTGCAGATATAAATGGGCCTGCTGCTATCACATATGAGTGTGTTCTAAAGGGTGACAATCCATTTTTGTCAACAATACGAATTGCTCCTGTTGTTCATTGATGGGTTGATTCCTCCCTAATTCATTTTATATCATCCACAATGGCTTGTTTAATCCCTCCCTTCCCAGCTATTCCTTGTGGTAGTTGTGTGTCATCCATTTTTACAAGTCTTCCTTCAATAGAGTATTTGATGATCCCTGTCAAACCATAGCTTGGGCATCTGGGCAGTTCTTCATTCCAACATTATGTGCTCCTGTTTTATCACAGAACCAGCAAAGGGTTGCACCAGCTGATGCATTAGGACCTTGGGAACGATTAGGTCCAAGTGGTTGATTGTTTGGATAGGTAGCTGGGCTTCCTTGAATCCGCATTTCTGAATCATGAGGTTGTGCATATGGGTTTGGAGCTTGCCCCTTTTGCTGTGATTGTGCCATGAATATTTTCATTTCATTAAAGGACTGTGTGAGATCACTGATTTGCTCTGTTACATTGCAGAGTGATGGAATGATTGTTGGCTTTGGTTTGGTGGATACTTTCTTAATGGATATAGGTGATATGGCAACTGGTTCTTCTTCACTTTCACTATCAGAGTCACTGCCTTCTTCTTCGCTTTCTGAAACTTCTGATTCATCCGAGGAGTCACTGTATCTGCCATGTGACCTGTAATAGCTGGGCTTTATTTTTGACTTTTTGGTCTTTGTAGTGGCTCGTGGTCTTTCCTTATTAAGATGTCTGAAGTTGTAATAAAGATCTTCTTTGAGTATGGTCTTCATTGTGTCATATGCGATGGTGCAGTCCAATGGTTTTGTGTCATCAAATCCCGGAACATAGCGAAATAATGGGAGTATGATCTTCTGGAGACATCATGAAATCCCTTGCCAGAAAAGATCATCTCAGTCTCACTCAGCTAGGACTTTCTTCTCATCAAGGCATTGTACCTGTGTAATGAATTCGCGATAGTAATCATCCAGATCTGCTTCATTGATAATCATTCTCTTTTGTTGGCAGAAGTCTGCTAGTCATTCTCATGTGTATCTTTGTCTTCTGTCTGTCTGTCCATATAGTTTTCTGAGACAGGTTGCTAGAGCTTCAAATGTAGTAGGATTTTTAACTTCTGGGAGATTCTTCAGCAATTCAGCTTCCTTGTTGCTACAGAATCAAATAATGTTCTTGCATTTCCTATGATCATCATAGAGAGCTTTGTCACAGCAGGCTTCATAGTCAAGGAGGAAGTTATTGAGGCGTTTTCCCTTAAAATGTGGAGCATCTCTACCTGTGGGCCATGGCATTGCTTGAGGATTTACTTTGGCCATTGTTTCTGAATTGGTTGATGTTGTTATATTATTAGATTGAAATGTTTTGGAAGGGGTGAAAGGTGTATCAAAGTGAGAACTACCCCTGTAAGGACCACCAGTTATAGAAGAAGGATTGGGAGCTCCGATGACTGTCAAATCAAACTCTGGTTCAGCCAGTGTGTAGATGGGAGACTGTATTTCTGTTTTTATTCTATGGGCTGGTTCGCTCTGATGGTTAATCACTCTCTAACAAGTTGTGTATGATATTCAGTGGAGGATAAGGTTGTGGTATGGACTAGCTATAGTCAATGATATATTGTGGGATGCTTTGTGAAAGGCTTATACATATTGTATTGAACTGTTTACTGCTATTTATGTGTATCTATTTGTGTCCTCCTGGTCAAAATGCAGATTCTAAAGAGGGTTCTAGACTAGTTTAAGCTTGATTCAGTGTGTAAATGTATTTCTTTCTTCTTCTGACTTGGCTTTGTTATTACTCACCTTTCCTTGGATGTCCAGCAACTTTAACCTTAGGTCCTGCAACTATCCTTGGCTTAGTATTTCATGTAGAGGGCTTCCAGTGACTTAGTCTTAACAACCTTTTATATGACTTAGCTCCAGATGGCTTTAGATCAGTACTCTCTTTAGATGCAAGCAGATTTGTAGACAGTAGTATATTCCAGTAGCGAGGAGATGGGGGGATACAGGAAGATCTACCAGCTTTTATACCTTTCTGAAGGTGGCTGTGTTTAAAGAATATGACTCACTCCTAGGTGAGTCATATGTGAGTCATAGGTGAGAACAATAGGGTTGTCAAGGAGGGTGAGTCATTCATAAGGTGGTTGCAAGGAAGGTGAGTCATTTATAAACAGAACAAAAGGGTTGCTAAGAAGGTGTTATCTTTCATGAAGTGGTTGCAAGGAAGGTGAGTCATTCATAAACAGAACAAAAGGCACCTTGGTCAGCCAGTTATGACACCTACCTTAGGTGGAAAAATGAGGCATTTTTAATACCTAACTAGGTCCCAAGCAATATGGAACATAATTGGGTCCAACTCAGGGTCTTTAATACCCCTGGCTTACAGACTTTGGGCCCAAGTTGGGCCCATTTGTGGCTACCTTGGGCCCAACTTCACCTCATGCTGTAGTATGCCAAATATAGTAATTATGTTGGTGGTTGGGGTTGGTGGTTAGGGTTGGGGGTTGGAGTTGGTGGTTAGGGTTGGGATTGTCTGGAGTGTGGTTGGGAACATCTACCCCCATGTCCAGTGAGGTTAGGGTTCAGGTTTGATCAATTACATAATAATGTGCTTATGTAGTACACCATAAGTAGTTGCTTAAATAATCAATTTCCATATTTGGACATATTACATAATCAATTTCTCTATATGGGCATATTACATAATCAATTTCTCTATATGGGCATATTACATAATCAATTTCCATATTTGGATTATTACCTAATCAACTTCCATATTTGGAAGTATTACATAAGCTTCCATATTTGGAATAATTACCTAACCTATTATATACAGTTATATTACCTAATTTAATTATGTAAGCAAAAAAGCGGACAAAGGGGGGGAGCCCCAGGGGGGATTTGCTGAAAGCCTTGAGCCTTATATGTTCCTCAGAATGTCTGTGTGCAAGGCTGATCCCCAGTTGTGGGATGTTTGGGTGGACTTAATACATCACTTGTATTAAGTGACACTCAAACATCCCACAACTGGGGATCAGCCTTGCACACAGACATTCTGAGGAACATATAAGGCTCAAGGCTTTCAACAAATCCCCCCTGGGCCCTTTGTCCACTTTTTTGCTTATATAATTAGATTAGGTAATATAACTGTATATAATAGGTTAGGTAATTATTCCAAATATAGAAGCTTATGTAATACTTCCAAATATGGAAGTTGATTAGGTAATAATCCAAATATGGAAATTGATTATGTAATATGCCCATATAGAGAAATTGATTATGTAATGTGTCCAAATATGGACATTGATTATGTAATATGTCTAAATATGGAAATTGATTATTTAAGCAACTACTTACAGTAATTTTTTATGGATGCTTATATAATATTGATTATATAATCCATTATGTTACTATTTATGGTTAGGACCAGTTGGGCCTAGTTGGGCCCAAATTTGGGCCCACATCTTGCTCAGGGGTAGGCTAATCAATTGTTTGGGCCAGAGTTGGGCCCAACTATATACAGACCTCCATAGGTATCAAATCTGCCCCAGATTGGTACCTAAGATAGGTATAAAAAGTGGCTGACCAGCCTGACAAAAGGGTAGTCAAGGAGGTGTTATCTTTCTTATCTGTGAAGTTCTAGAAGTTATTTGTGGCAATGGGAGATGAAATCAATGGATATTTCCAAGTTCTTGGAGATTAATTTGTTTGTAGTCCAGTGGTTAAGATGTTTTTGTAGCTGGTTGATAATGGGGACACGTGCATGGGATGGGATTCAATGCAGAAACAACAGTTTGCATCCGTAATAGACGTCCTTGGTATCATTCAATGCGGGTTTTTAACAGCTTTCTGGGCGCAGTGGTTTCAAGCAGATCGGATGCGAACTGACAGAGAAATTCATAAAATACTAATGGGTGTTGATTCTGATAATAATATTGTTTTATAGAGCTCAGTTTTGATCTGTTCTTCACGTGCTCAGTACCATTGGATGCAGATTTTTTATATCTTTCTAGTAGAGGTTATTCTGAGAGGATTGGATGTGAACTGACGGAGAAATTCGTTTTTTACTAGAGATTCCGGATTTTGATAGTAATATTGGTCTGGAGAGTGCAGTTCTGGTCCATTTGACTTGTGTTTGGTATCATTCAAAAGGTGTGAATCATGGCTTTCCAAGAGTTATATGGGCGTACCTCTTCGATCAAAACTGATGGAGTAATCGAATGAACTCTGTTTTCATGCATAGCCGTAATTAATTTCATAATAGGTCACATGATCATTCCATAGGCTGGGATCAATGGATATTCACATTTTCTGATACTGGATGTTTTTATCTTCCACACCATAGTGAGCAAGACTCAAGAACCTCGCTCCCTGAACTGAGGGAACTAAGAAAGACAGAGGAATATGAAGTGGAATGGCTTCTTGGCCACTGCTTTAATAAATCCCAGCGACACTGGGAATACCTCATTCAGTGGAAAGGCTTCAGCCCAGAACATGATATGTTCAAGCCAGAAGCCAGCCTGTGTAATGCATTCTCAAAACTCAGGGAGTATAAAGCCACCCTTCACCCAGCTGCTGAAGAAGTTCTCCCTGCCCCCACAGGCAGCCTGAAAGTGAGCTTATGACCACACTCGGGCCCCCCTTGAAATTTCTGCCCCTGTTTCTGGAGTCGGCAGAGCTATAGACATCATTTGCAGCACAGCCCCTTTGACACCATGAGGCTAACACCACTAAACTGCGTGTCACCCTTGCCTACTTCTCTTTTTGCCCCCAAGTCAAAAGAACTCACTGTACCCCTGCAACCAATCAATATGCCCTATAGAGAAGACACATTGCCTCCTCCTCCTGCCCCCCCTCACAGAGGTTTCCACATAGGAACCAATTATGCCACTGACCGATCCCCAGCTGACTACAGCTTGAGAAGCCATGTCCAATATGGTGACCACATTGACAATCCAGAAAGACAAGTGTCTTATGGATCCCTACTGTACCAGCTGGCTTGCTGTTTCGAATACTGTATTGAAACCCTGAATCTAGCTGGGCCGCTGTTGGAGGGATAAATCCCTACATCATAGAATCCTCATCCGAGGCCATTCTCCCTATGAATGAATTAATTGTACGTCACCATGCTCATTTAATTTTATCACCATTCATTTATTCAAGAAGTCAATTGGATTCCCACCCCTGGCCAACTCATAATATTGCCTCATTCCTTTACCATATCCACCAGTCAATTTATTGACTATCCTTCAGACTTCAACAGTCCTCACCAAAAAGGGGCAGTTTATGCCCTACTTCAAGCAACCCAGTCAGCCACTTTTCCCCATCACCTTAGATATAATGAGCCTTGCTTTTATTATATCTAAGTAGGGATTTCACCAGGGGGCCCCCAGGGGCCGGATACGGTCATTTTCAGATTGAGACATGGGGGCCCCAGGGGCCCCTTCAAGGGAACTTTGGCAATTTTCCCTGCAGCTTAAGGTGCTCTTTTGCAGATGGACTCAGTAGTGAGGAATCAAATTTTATCGACTGGGCTGTGGTATTAGTTACACAAGTAACAAAAACTACTGTAGATGAGAGGGGGTGGACTAAAGATGAGAAAATTAAAGAATGATAGGGTGAATGAATTAAAACATGCAGTATCCCATGCTGCATCATATCTCGATAGAGTATAGACCAGTCAACTTCACTTTTCACTTTTCACCCCAGGTACAGAGTTGGATGGTCCAGGGAGACCAAAGACAGAGTTTGATTGGTGAGGGATGAAGTTGGATGGTCCAGCCAGTCCAGCAAGACCAACGGAAGGATCAGAATTTGGTTGGCAAGGGACAAAGTTGGATTGTCCAGCAAGGCCAAAGAGAGGATCACTGTTTGATTGGCCAGGGACAAAGTTGGATTGTCCAGCAAGACCAAAGAGAGTGTCACTGTTTGACTGGCCAGGGACAAAGTTGGATTGCCCAGCGAGACCAAAGAGAGGATCACTGCTTGATTGGCCAGGGACAAAGTTGGATGGTCCAGCAAGACCAACAGAATGATCAGAATTTGGTTGGCCAGGTACAAAGTCAGATGGTCCAGCAAGACAGAAGAGAGGATTAGACTTTCCAAATGTGTGGCCAGAAGTTGGGACACTCGCTCCTTGGAGAGCATTCAGACCTAATTCCCCATAGTTCTGGGGGCCATACAGATGTTGATGCAGAATTGGGTGGGTAATCGTCAATTCGGTTGGCTTATTGGGAGCATCCAACCCAAGGGAATCATCATCCATCTCATCTCCTGAGGTGATCACCTCAGTGGACTTCAGCTGTGCTTTCTTGCCCTTTCGGTGCTTTGAATTGGGTGGATTAGTACTGCTCAATCCTTCAGACTTGGCACTCTGGGTGAAGCGCCCGCAGGAGTCCTTTGATAAGTGTTGAACATTTGAAGGTCCAGTAGTATTCAATGAGGAGTGTTCAATGGCAATATCGCGAACACGGTGGACAACTGTACCAGTCCAGTCAATGATTAAGGCAATATCATCATCTTCATCTTCATCTTCCGAATTCCAAGACTTGACCTTGATGGAACAGTCTTTGCCTTTGTGGAATTCGCTAATGAGATATCTCCACTCTCCACCTTCCCATGTTTTGTGGCCTTGTCGAGGGTGGGGGGCAGGGCACTCTGCTTCCAGTGGCCAACCAACAATGCACACATGATGCTGGGCCAACATGAATAGTAGGCGTGTCCAAGGAACAGTATTTGGAAACCATGCATGGTCAACAAAAAGGTTCCTAATATATTTTGAGGCGGCAGAGTAGGCAGCATCACGGGACTTGAGTTCCTTTGCTTTCTCTGCCTTCTCGGTCTCTTCATGCCACTTCAATAGACCATGTCCATTGAGGCATTGATGCAAGACCTTGACAAAGAGGTCATTGAGACACTTATCCAGGTTGAATTCACCATTTGCAATATTTTCGATTTCAGGAGATCTGCAGATTACAGCATCTTGGGCATGTGCCACATGAGTGCCTGCTTGTCCTGCAACAACAAATCATATTGTATGGACATCGAATTTGGCCATGTGTGCCATTTCAGCCTTCATCGCCTTCTTCTTTCGTGCCATGAACTTGGCAACTTTGGACCCCTGGGTCAGCTTGATGTCATTATCCACCCTTGTGGTTTGAGCCAAGATACATAGGTCCTCAAGCCATGACTCAAGACCCTCAGTATTGCCATCGAAAGCTTCCTTCTCTTTAAGGTACGCATCCTTCAATTTGCTGGAAGGCACTATAGACAGATGCTTATTAGGATGTGTTCCTACTGACTCAAAGAACAAAAGGAGTACTCACAAGCTGGAAGACCCTCCTTTTTCTGCTTCCATGCATACCCACTGAAAGGATTTGAGGCATGCTTGGCTTTCAGAGTTGAAGTGAGATTGGCAAGGCACTCCACCTGATGCAATGGGCGATTATGTTTTCAGCGAGTTTGGCCAGAGCATTGGTGAAGGCCTGCGTTAAGCCTTTCACTTCATTTGCAAGCTCAATGGGCAAAGGCCCTGTCACATATGACTTCCCCTGGGTCTTGGCACCAGGGCTTGTAGTGGTATTATCCTGATGCACATCCTCATCTGTGTTTTCATCATCATCAAGTTCTGATGAATTGCCATCATTACCAGATCCATCATCATTGGAGAAGTGGACTGTTTTAGCTTGGCGATGGGCTGCTTTTGAGGGTAATGGATGAGGGTGCCATACAGGAGAGGAACAAGGGTGTGATGTGGGTTATGCGGTGCTACAATGTTTCAAGGATGGACTACACTCATGGAATAGTGGAGCTTTCTCATGATTGGGACTGTAAGTGAAGGTTGCATGTCAGTAAATAACCTTGAGAAGATAAAAAGGACAGACGTACTAGACACATCGGCAGAGGGCTTTAACAAGCTTCAACAGCTTGACCTCAAACTGAACTAAGTTCAGGCTATGGTGTTCAGCAAAGAAGTTCAATCCTTCCACAATGCCAAGGGGGCCACAAGAACCATGCCACATCTCTTGAACAAGATGCGACACACCTGTGCCTTGGAAAAGATGATTGAGCATGTGATCAACATATTCAACATCTTCACTGGGATCCACACCACCATCTGGTAAAGACAATACAATGGCACTGACAGAGTTGGCATCCCAAATGTGGAGAAGATCTCCTGGGTGGGCCTCAGGAATGCTTTTTGGGAGTCAGAGTGCTAACACCCAGGCTTCTTTGAGGAGTTCAGCTGGCATGTATTTCTGGACTTCCTCCAAAGCTGACTGGGAGTGTCAGACAGATATGAAGGGGAAAGAGGACCATCATCAGATGACAGATTGATGTTTGAAGCAGGGAGAGGGGGTTCAGCACAATGGGCAGTCTTTTCAGGTGATGAATGTGAGGATGGGGTGGGTGATTCAGCATGATGCACAGTATTTGCAGGCAATGAATGTGAGTCTGTAATGGGCATGAGACTTGTCGTTCAGTCTTTCACAAAACTCGGGTCGACTGGGAGGTAGAGAGGGAGTGGAGAGCAGATCAATGCTAGGCACGGGTGATATATTGACTGTGAGGTCTCTATCAGTGTGTAGATAGACAGATGACAGAGGATGCATGTACATACAGTGTCAACAGATGCAGTATCAGCATCTGAGTGGTCTTTAGAAGGCCCACTCCTGAAGGTAC
>MU128909.1:389792-407753 GCA_014904985.1 Hydnum rufescens UP504
TGTATTTCTGGACTTCCTCCAAAAGCTGACTGGGAGTCAGAGAGTAGAAAGTGCATCTCAGGCGATGAATGGCAGCATGGTGATGATTCAGCATGATGCACAGTATTGCAGCAATGAATGTGAGTCTGTAATGGCCATTGAGACTTGTCGTTCAGTCATTTCCACAAAAACTCGGTCGACTGGAGGTAGAGGGAGTGAGCCAACAATGCAGACTTTTTGCTTGGCTCCAGGAGGCCAACCTTGGGTGGTGCATCCATAACTTTGCACTTAGCTGCACATTGTGTGCCACAGGACTGAGGTGTTCCCCATTATGAGGCTGTGAGGTGACCTTTGTACAGTATGCAAATCGTAAGTATTAGATAAGACAGATGACAGAGGATGCATGTACATACAGTGTCAACAGATGCAGTATCAGCATCTGAGTGGTCTTTAGAAGGCCCACTCCTGAAGGTACATGTTTCTTGTATGTTTTAATAGGTGATTTTGGGGTAGTAGAAGCCATGGTGAGGCCAAAAGATTGGAAGTCTCCTCTTCAACAGATAGGGTAGGTGCCAAACATCTGTAGCCCCACGAGAAATCCAAGGATTGCTCCTGGGACGTCTCAGTTAAGAACACATTGACAACTTGAACAGAACCACAATGTGATGTAACCAGGAAATCCAAGAAAAATTCAGGGACTTCCCAAGTACAATGCTTCAGTTTCAGTCAACAAGCGATCAAATTGATCTGTTCTATGATGAAGTGCAAACAGAAAGAGAAGGTTGAGGCACTGAATGGGAGTAATTTGGGAATATAAAGAGAGACAGATTGTATGATACTGCAGTGTGACAGCCCACCACTCTATCCAAGAAATCCAAGTGTTAGCAGGGACTTCTCTGGATGGAGAGAGATTGTGGGAGATCATTGCAAAAAGAGTCATTGGGTTTAGCCGGAAATTGGACTCAACACAAACAGGATATGCAATGAAAGCTATATTAAGACATGAGCACAGTATAAACATGGGGAGTACAATAGCACAGATAGAAAGGAATATACAAAGGACAGGAGGGGAAGGTGCACAAGGTGTCTCATCATTCCTGACCAAAGATGGCATCTCCAACATTCAATTGTCATTGAGGATCAAGTTCCATTGGCTCCCACTCAATGTACCATTTCTGGTTATCTCCAAACCCACATGATTCCAGAAAGCGAGGGTGGGGGTAGGAAAGACTTTGAGACCCACATCACCAGCAACAGCACCAAGCTTGGCCAAAATTGCAATCTCGCAAATCAACATATCATAGGGACCACCTGTCACAAACAAAGGAACCCAGAAAGGAAGGAGGGCCCAATTGGATTCTCGTTGTGTATGTGCATGCACAACAATACTCAATCAATGTCGGACCACACTGTACTCTGATTCAAGCAATGCCAGAAGCCACAATGTTGTGAATTCAACTTGATCTAGAATATGTGGCCTTGAGGGGGAAATCTTCTCAGGGTTGACCAATGGGGGATACCGATTGAAATCCAGAAAACAATAGCAAATGTAGAACTTGAGGTCCACAGGGTCACCAATGCAAGGAGGGAAGGGGTGTAGGTCTCTCAAGTCACCAATATTCTGACATGCAGGTGAATTTTGTAACAACAATGTGAGATCATTGGGATATTGCTGATGCGCATATGACATCTCGACGTACTCTGCATCCCACAGGTACCGATATGAGCCAATCATCTCATGATGATCAGGCAATAATGCAGTCATTGAAGTAGACTGCCAAGGGCTGAACCCAGGTACATCATGGAAACGAGCAAGTATGATGTCACATCTCTGCTGGGACTTGAAGGCAAGCAGGACCCTCTTCACCTTGACTGGGGGATCAGCCATCTTCATCTTGACTGACAGACTGCCCATCTTCATCTTCATCTTGACCAACAGACTGGCTGACTTCATCGGATTTGGAAGAAATTTATCCTTCCAAACTTGAATCCCTATCAAGCGATCTTCAACCAGGGATTGGAACACTTCTTTCATGTTCACTTCTGCAGTCACACCAGTGAACTGGATACGGAACCACTGGCCCACAGGAACCACTGGATCAAGCAAGCCAGGGGGGACTTTGGGAGGTGCAGAATCCATTTCCATTGTGCCTTGACTGCTTTGCACATTGTTCATGACCTCCAGAGGAATGGAGAAAGAGTCTGGCATTGACCTGGGGTGCTGGCCAGGAGGGTCAGGCACAGTGGCCTGAGGTATTGACTCATCCAAACTCATGCGTGTGGGAGGAGGGCAGTTGGCTGTTGGCAACTTTGAGGGAGCTTGATCCACACCCATGTGCCCAGAAGGGGTTGATGGGGCCAGTTGTTCCTTCAAACTTGCAGATTGCACAGGGGATGAGGGTGCTTTTGGCAGCTTCAATGGTTCCTGATTATGCTGCCGGTAATCCCAGGTCCTTCCATCTGGATGTCATGGATTGGAATTACTCACCTGCCAACCAGGTCTAGGCCCACAAGAAAATCATCATCATGTCGATGTTGCCAGGATGGAGATTGAGAATGACGAGGAGATTGAGAGTGTCGACAAGGAGATTGAGAGCATCGACGAGGAGATTGAGAGCGTTGTCGAGGAGATTGAGAGCATCATCGAGGAGATCGAGAGCGATGTCGAGGAGATCGAGAGCAACAAACAGACTGAGAGTGATGTCAAGGAGATTGAGAACAACAACGAGAGGGGAAATGACAAGATGGAACATGGTAAGGAGATTGAGAACAACCTCGATAGGGGGGCCATCCATGACTCTGCAAAGCCATACTCAATGACTCTGCCCTTGCTGATTTGGTGAAACCATGTCCCTCCAAGTTGTAAGGTTTTGCTGCTCCCCTTCTCAGCTGATTGCTCCAACGATGCATGACATACCCCTCAAAAGCTGACCTGTCTAGCTTTCGCTTTGCTTGGGCAGCCTTGACAATGTCAAGAATGCATTGCTTGGCTGAAGGCGCCTTTGGGTCTTCAGCAATCGCTTGAAAATCCTTAATCACTGCATTCCAGCATGGATCCACCTTCACCTTCTGAATTAAATCACATTTTTTGTCTATCCTGTGGACATCCATGTTCCCAGCTATGAAGCCCAGGCCAAAGTCAAGGAACTTGTCTTCCTGTTCTTCCTCACTCTCAACCCCCAGCATTGCACGATCAAAATCATCAAGTGACCTTGATGGTGTGGTGACATTGGCTTCAGCGGGAGAGGCTGGTGTGGAGGCCACAGAAGTGGAGGAGATGGGAGCTAGCGGGACTGCATCACAGAGAGTAATGGTCACTGGACCTAAGACGTCAGCCAAGGCCCCAGCCATGGCACTATCTACATCTCGAAGGCCAGAGCCAAATAGAGCACTGTAGACAGTCGAGAGAAGACTGTCCCTGTTGGCCAGTTCAAGTGGATATTTGACTGACCAGCGAGAAGGGTGTTTGACTTCCTCAGCCCACCTCATCTTCCAAATCTCCATAAATTCCCTGTGGCTTTGGTCATGGGGGCGATGGGCCACAGCATCAGCAACAATCTGGCACTGAGGCTCCATGACCATTGCCAAAGGATCAAGAGGGTGAATTTCCCTTGCTTCCAAGATATGGACACCATGGAGAGGAATGCCATGGTGCTCCAGTTCGGCAAGGGGGAAATCATCCTCAGTGACTGAGAAAAAAGCCCCTACCAGAGCATAGTCGACCCCAAATTGAGGTGGTTCTGGGCCATTGACAATAGCCACATGGTCGACAATCTGGTGCATCAAATAACGAGCAATGCCACGGAGTTGTGCCTCATCATTCTCAAGTGCAACAGCAAGTTGTGTTATAGAGACCCTGGTGCCAGATTATTCCAAACATTGCAGGACCTCGCCCTCAAGACCAACTTGGATGAGGTTGTTGGACTCTGGGATGGGCTGAAATTTTTTGATCTTGTGGCAATCCAAATGCAAGTAACGTGTAGCAGACAGCCATTCTTGATAGCACCTATGAGCATCAAGGAGACAATGTCGAAATGACTTCAACCAGTGCCTGTGGATGAACCAGTCCAATGGGTATGAGCCCCTGGCTATGGGAGAAGTCAGGGGAAATTGTCCTATGAGGACATATGGGAGATGTGGAGCATTGAAGTTGTACATGTGTCACACAAAAAGCATGTCATTGTATGACCAGTCGGGAGTTGTGGCCTTCCATGCTCTATCCACAGATCCAGTAAAAGGCAAAACACAATGCATTGATTCACCACACCACAGATCAGGGGGCCCAGAGAAGAGTAGATTGTGCTTCCGAAAAGGGGTTTGATGGGTCAAAGATGTATCGAGGAGCGATGGAGAACAATTGTCCTCCCACAGAGTGTTCGAGTATTCCAACACCCACTCCTGAATGCTGATGTAGTGGCACTCATCACTGGGTGTCCTGCCTTTAGCAGCTGGAGATTGAAGTAGTGTTAGTATCTAGAGAGAGTATAGGGCGATGCAGAAAGCAGACACCTTTGATTTTTGCAAGAAAATGATGAATGTAGCATGAACACATGCCCACTGCAGAGGACTTGAGATTCTTGATAGCATCAGGGGGGAGTGGTGCAAGGGGCTGATGTAGTTGCCACAGTAAAGGGCCATGGGATTCCTCCAGCAAAACAGAGCTTGGGTCCTTCTTTGTAAACTTTGGGAACTTCACCAAAGACAATGATGGGATCGAAAGTGGTGAGGGTTGATTGGAGGACGGTAGGCGGGTGTTGACAGTTCGGCCTTTTGACCTCGAAGATGAGGTTGGCTTGTGTGAATGAGTGGGCGAGTTCCTTGGCATGCGAGAGGCGCTCATCATGGACCTAAGAGTACAAGGAGAGTGTCTCTTTAGCAGGCCCCTACAACTTCAGAGGATAATTTCTTCCAAAGTGCAAAAGCAAGCAAAGGATCACCAAGGAAGCAGAGTGCAAACATCTGACACTTTTGCATCTGAAGATCCCTCTATTTTCCCACTGGTGTTGGTTACCAACAATATTCTCACTTCACTATCAGCATATCTGCATAACTAAAAGAAGCCATTTGTTGACATCTACCTTGAAGTTGGTTGAGATGCATTAGAGACTGCAACAAGGGGTGAAAAACCACAGAAAGACCATGACTCTGGCTGATGGAAAGCCACAACACAAAGTGTAGCCCGACGTCTAACTCGAAGTCCATCGAGACTGTAAGATTAATTTCACTGAGGGCTGCATAGAGCAGACACAGGGAAAACTGAGTTGTGCGGATAATAATGGACAATGTTACAATACACTTGACCTGGGGCACACAGACTAGATAGAATGTGAGTCCACAGATGAGCATGAGCTGTGAGTGTCGACAAAACATGCTGATAGGATGGGCCAATGGGATACACCACCCAGTAAAGCCACTACGTCTATTGAGACACATTGGAGAGATTGCAAAAATGACAGGGGAAAGACGATGGGGAATCCATAAGATCCATCAGGCGATAGGACAAGATCAGTAACAACTCTTGCTGACGGAAAGCCACTACACAAAGTGTAGCCCAACATCTAGCCCAAAGTTGATTAAGACACATTGGAGAGATCACAAAAATGACAGGGGAAAGATGATGGGGAACCAGTGGGATCTATCAGGTGATAGGACGAGGTCACCAGCAACTCCTGCTGATGGAAAGCCACTACACGAAGTGTAGCCTGACATCTGGCCCGAAGTTGATTGAGACATATTGGAGAGATCACAAAAATGACAGGGGAAAGACGATGGGGAACCAGTGGGATCCATCAGGCGATAAGAGGAGGTCAATAGGATCTCCTGCCGATGGAGAACCACTACACGAAGTGTAGCCCGACATCTAGCCCTAAGTTGATTGAGATGCATTGGAGAGATCACAAAAATGACAGGGGAAAAACAATGGGGAACCAGTGGGATCTATCACGTGATAGGATGAGGTCACCAGTAACTCCTACTGATGGAGAGCCACTACACAAAGTGTAGCCTGATGTCTAGCCCGGAGTTTGTTGAGACGGGAAAATTGAGGAACTTCTGATTCTACCAATGAATGGCTATGGATACAAATATAAACATATGTAGCTAACCCAGGATCAACAATCTTATAGTGTATGGCCTGCCCCACGAATCTAGATGAATGATGTCACAATGTGTATCTATACTGAGTGAACGATTGTCCATATCCCAATCTGGGATATCGCTGTGATCACATACAGGACCTGTGGGCATTGGTGCAATATCGATTTCCTCAAGGTCCTCAGTGACATCGATGACTTTGGCAACATCAGAGGCAGAGATTTGAAGGGAATTATCTTGCGGATCATCAACATCCATAGCAGATTTATTGTCTGGCAAGCCATCGACATGCTGTTGATCAACATGTTGCTCATCGATGTCCATTCCATCTATCAGAACACAGTTGAATTTCAGCCATTTTGAGGGACCATCCAGAGGGGTTAGAGAGTGGTGGTGTTTATTCAAAGCTGAGGGGATATTGGCAATCGGTGGCGGGACAAGTATCAACTCATGTAGGAATGTTGGTACTTCATCACCAGGCACATGTGGGGTGACGTGTTGAATTTCAACCATTTCCAATCGCCGAGCCTGGATTGACCTGGCTGCCCCATTGTGTTTGCGCAACTTGGTGCAGATGCCTTTTGAGTATGTGACAGATCGAAAATCTATTTGGCTGGCAGACACATTAGAAAAAACTTGGGACTGGGGTATCCAACCTACTATAGTCCTTTAAATCATCCTGACTAAAATGGCTCTTAAATAACCAGATATCTCCACAAGAGGTTTCGTACTTTCCGATCTTGGTTTCAAGGGTACCAGATGCAAGGGAGAAGATGATGGGAAGTGACTATAATAGAAGACTGATCAGCACTTGATGTCTGCAAGCATATTAAGGCGATTTACTGCATCAGTGTCATCAATCGGCAACAGAGCCCACACCTCACCTGCATAAACTGAGAGATGAGCAAGGAACCCAAAAAAACCCTCAATCCTTTGCTTGAAAGTTCTTTTGTCTTTCAGAAGGCGGTTTAACTGGATACAGTTACCACAATAGGGACACTACTTTGGACCTCTTAGGCTGGCTTCCACTACGCAGGAAAGGACCTAAGAGGTCTCAGGCTGCTATGTGACCACTAGGTCAAGTGAGGCTGCTCATAGGGTCTGAGAGCTGCAGGAGCTGATACTGTCTCATTGGAGCCTCATTTGCTTTGACATTGGAGCTGCTTCAAGGCACTATTGGAGCTACTCCTAAGCTGTTAATACTACTGTACCTATTATGACCAGCTCATTTCTGCATTCAGCAGCTGCTCTTGAGGGGCTGAGTAGCTGCAACAAATTAGCAGCCTCAATAATTCTATATTCTAGTGGCTCATTTCTTCCTTCAGGAGCTACTCCCCATAGAGCAGCTACTGGTATTAATCCAAGTAGCTGCTCATTGCTCTGTTTCAAAGCTACTCACCCTGGAGCAGCTACTAGTCTTCACTCAAGTAGCTCCAATACATCAGGAGCTCCAATCAATTCCTCATTGGAGCTACCCATTTCTTAATTTAGCAGCTCCTTATACTGAGACTACAGGAATAAATTGATGAGTCCTCATCACATGGGAATACTCCGCAAAAACACACCTTCAGAGGTGTCAAACCCGTATTGTCAGTCTCTTGTATGAGAGCCTCATAGAAATGATAAGCCGATATGTTCGACTGAAGAGTTTGCAAGTGAAAATGGTGAAGAAGTTGAAACGTCACACAGGTCTGGGGTTGCAGCACTGTGGCAGGGAACCAATGGCTACACAGCAATTGCTGGTACAGTGGCACCGCTTGGGTACAGTCACAAAAACAGACATTCAATGCATGAAGGCCATTCGTATGGAAGATGACGAACAACGTTGGCCCTGCCTTTGGGTTGGGGCAGAGTGCGTTGGGATGACTGAGTTGGATGATTAGACTGAGATCCTTGAGGGAGGTGTTATTGAATGACCGGCCATTCCATACCTCATAAGGTGTGAGGATTAATAGTGCCAGAGGGATATAAAGGGACATACTTTGATTCAATGGAAAGGGAGATTTTGGTGCCGTCAAATCGAACACAAAGGACATAGTAATGCCCCTCCAAAGCATTCCTCACAATGAATGGTCCCGCTTTGGCCAGGTGCCTCACAATCCGGGCACCCCAGAGTATCCAATGCATAGCCCCGTCCATCTCCCCAAAGCATACTATCCAGAAAACTGTCATGCATAGGGATCCATGTCTTCAGAGGCTCATCCTGTAAGAGTACACTACCGATGTTAAAGTCAGTTTCAAATAAGAGATTAGCACTTACTGATGCAGTGTTGTGCTTTCGATGCGAACCAAAAGATGGTGCTGGGATATAGTGAATAGTTCCCAAATCACTTGAGGTGTCAGGACCTGGATCATCAGGCAGGTGTTGTGTGGAAGGAATGAGTCGATCAGGTGAAGCAGTTGTAAGAACAGAATGGGACTTCGCTACAGTTCGGTTGTGGTGAATCATGATGTGTTTGACTACTGTCTCTACATGGGTTTCATGTTGCTGATATGTGGAGATAATTGAGGCTTTTGGTGGTCGGCCTCGAGGCATATGCATGTCCACCCTCGGATCCAATTTTACTTTACTCAATTCACAAGTTGAGGTCACTCAGGGTCCTGGCAGACTGGTCAGCCATATTTGATACCTATGATAGGTATCAAATTTGCGACACTTTTTGGTACCTAAGTAGGTCCAATTGTGATGGGGTGCCATATGGGTGCCAATTGATAATTCAATATCAGAGAATCAGCCCAAATGGGGCCCCAATTGGGCCCATATACCCCAATGTGGTGCCATGGGGCCCCAATGTGGCTCCAAAATGAACCCCTTCATAGTTTCCACACTACTGAGGCACTGATCTGCATTTAATTTTAATTATTACAATTATGGTATCAACAGCTAGTAGAATATCCACTATATCCACTCCCTGTGGGTGCAGGGAGTATACTTGAAAGACAAGAACACATACCTGGCGAAAGTCCCCCTAAAATATGGGGGCTTTGCATGCATACATTACATGGGGGTATTCATTTTGTCATGATTCCACTTGATTGGGTGAGATTTTCAGGGGCTGCACATGTCCGTATTTCCTGTTGGGGCTCTGTCCATGTTCTTGTTAGGTCAGGTTTCGTTGGGGGCAGGGGTGACCTAGAATAACAAAAGAATCATTAGTAGAGACTATATTGAGTGAGAATTTACCTGAGATTACCACACACCCACTGGAGCGGGGGTGTGTGGTAATCTCAGGTAAATTCTCACTCAATATAGTCTCTACTAATGATTCTTTTGTTATTCTAGGTCACCCCTGCCCCCAACGAAACCTGACCTAACAAGAACATGGACAGAGCCCCAACAGGAAATACAGACATGTGCAGCCCCCGAAAATCTCGCTCAATCAAGTGGAATCATGACAAAATGAATACCCCCATGTAATGTATGCATGCAAAGCCCCCATATTTTAGGGGACTTTCGCCAGGTATGTGTTCTTGTCTTTCAAGTATACTCCCTGCACCCACAGGGAGTGGATATAGTGGATATTCTACTAGCTGTTGATACCATAATTGTAATAATTAAAATTAAATGCAGATCAGTGCCTCAGTAGTGTGGAAACTATGAAGGGGTTCATTTTGGAGCCACATTGGGCCCCATGGCACCACATTGGGGTATATGGGCCCAATTGGGGCCCCATTTGGGCTGATTCTCTGATATTGAATTATCAATTGGCACCCATATGGCACCCCATCACAATTGGACCTACTTAGGTACCAAAAAGTGTCACAAATTTGATACCTATCATAGGTATCAAATATGGCTGACCAGTCTGGCCCGTTTCATCCGCACCGCTCATTTCATCCATACCGTTGGTTGCATCCGTACTGTTGGTTGTGTCTGTACCACCCATTTCATCCACTTCATCTGTGGAGTTGCCCCCTTCATCCATCTTGTCCCCTTCATCTCTTTCAACAAACCCGACCGGACAGAAGGACACCCTGGCTGTGCCAGGGACAGTTGTAGATCGTCCGAAGTACCCCATTTGGTTGGAGACACAATACTGCTGTCTTGAGAAATTAGATAATAGTTGCAACTGGCTTGAGACACTTCAACACTGGGGCTCTATTGAGGAAACCTTTGGTTTCACTGAAAAGATGGTACATCTCATATAGTTGTCTGTGTTTAATATTTATGCATCCTAATTTTTGTAGACACCAAAGAACCTCAGTACATATGGCTGACCACCCAAGATTGCAATGTGGATCAAGAACTATTGCAAGTTGACGTTTTCCCCATGCATCTCCGACGTCAGCAAGTATGAGAATGCATGGTGGCAGTGGTGGACAAGCTGCCAGCCACCGTGGCGCCCAAAGGATCTTCGCACAGACCCACCCCACCATACTGTGCCCCCTGAAGCCGACTGGTCAGTGGTCAAAAAGGGTGGGCTGAATGGGTTATTGGGCGTCATGATTGCTCTTGGATTTTGGAGAGAGCATATCCAAGTTGGGCATGAGGAGTACTCGCACTGGCTATCAGCCATGTGGGACGTCGCCTGGGTAATGAAGTCATGTGTTTAGGGTCCCCCATCTTTTTTTGCTTGCCCTATGTGCTAAGCATAGAATTTCAAGAGTCTAAATTTCAAGAGTCTGACTTAGAGAATTTTGGCACATGGAGTCATATGACTTCCGATGGAATGGAGAATTCCAAAGCAGAATTCCAATGGAACATGCTGGATGTGGACTTAGAAAATTTCGGAAGGTGGAATCACATGATTTCGGAAATGGCCTCAGATATACCGGTGCATTCCAGACCAGTCACATGGTTAATTGCCCCATATATCCAGTGGAAATCCCCGACATATGCTATTCCTGCCTATCCTGATATGATATATAGCTAGCCTGGTACGATATATTACCCCTGGTACAATATATCACCCCCTGGTATGATATATTGCCCCTGGTATTTGTTACTTACCACTGTTGATGTATGAATTTTCATGGCAAGTTATCAGTTTATTATGTATCATTTTACAGCATAGGCTGAGATGTTGGAGCCCCCAGATCCTATGACGTATTGGGAAGAAGACCTAGAAGCAATCATTGACATCTCCCCCAATGCACCCCTAGAAATCTGGAAACAGACCTTCGCCCTGGTCCACAAGTGTATTAAGGTGTTTGGCTTTGATGATCGTCTCGGAACACTGGAGACAATAGCCAAGATCCATTTGAAAGAAAGGGTGGACCCTATTTCTCTGCCCATGTATGGAGCGTCCCCAGCAAAAAGGAAGGTGATTGACAAACAGATGGAGAAGTGGATCAGGCAGGAGGTCATAGAGCCTTCTAAGAGCCCATGGGGTGCGCCAGTAGTCATAGCATACCGGAACGGGAAACCTAGGTTCTGTGTAGACTACCTGTAATATAGTGATTAAATGCTATTGCACACGCTCCCGCGAAGTGCCCTTAACCTCCTTCCTAATCTAGTCGCTGATGTAATAGCGTAGTCATGAGGATTGTAGCCGCAGGCCTAGCCATAAATATATCATCTTTTGCCCGGACTTCTATGCGATGCGAGAAACTGTGACCTTCCCTCTATCAGTTCAGCCCTGTGTCTCAGTGACGCAGCCACGATACTAACGTACGAACAGATATAACTACAGCTGCTCCACGAGCCCACTGTACATGGAGGGTTTGGGGTACGAGTTGTGTATGGGCGCAACTCATGTGGTAAGTCCATTCCCTTAGCCTCTATTCGCTAACACCCCCCTCTCTACCTTCTAGGCAGCTGTTGTGCCCCTTGGCCAATGGCTGCCACCTCATCCTCCTATTCCCTTATCCCTTTCCCTCACTTCTCCCACGCTTGAGGCGAAGCTAGTGCCTAGCCTCGCATGCGGTCTCCCCATTTGAAGTGAGTGCTTAGAACAGCGGGATTTCCTTTCCCTTTCAGTTCACAGGCAAGTCGACTCTGTCTCATCCAACAACAACTCTTGCGTATATTTGAAGTCGGATAGCACAATATTACATTGGTTCCCTCTAGCCGACAAGACGGTCAAACCCTTACGCCACCCCAATCCGCTACCTCTTTACCTGCCGCATACTCCTACAGCCCCCAGCCCTCCTCCAAGATGAGCAGATGTGGGAAATCGCCCAGACCCAACCTGCACAACAAAATACCCCACAGTATCCCGTCCTCATATCATGAGGATGTACTCTATCACGCAGCTACGCGTGAATGCTTAGTGATTCCCCCCCGTCTTTGTTCCATAGGATGCTACTGCGAGATCACTCAAAGACTCGATGAGCCAGTAGGTGAGTATGCAGACCCCTTCTCTGAAGCGCCTGTAACAACATACCAATTTCTCATGGTATGGACGAAATTCGCCCCAGCACAGTACAGCACATCGTATTTTCTATTCAAGGAGGATAGACAGGAGTGGTTCGTAGATAAAGAGCTGCTCATCATGATACAGACGGCATTAGAGAGGTTGCAGAACATCATCTCAGATGTTATAGCTATAGTAGGGGAGGAGGAACACCGATTTGTAATAGATCGTGAAGGCAAATTAACAGAGCAGCTATGGACTTCGCGGGAGCTCAAGGAGCTGATGATGGCCGATAAGCTGTTAAAGCTGAGGGTTGAGCTGGCCTTCATTCGACTATATAAGCTGAAGAAGCTGCACATGGGAGAAGGCCTGTCCACTCCCATGGGCTCTGAAGATTCTCTTCCCCCTACGCCAGAACTCAGAGAGTGTCTACATAAAGCCTGGCACAACAAGCGCCTTCCCACCAGAAGGGTTGCCCATCGAGCTCTCACAGTGGGATGGGAGGCTATCGAGGCTGATATTGACAGAACTAAACCCATCACCCACTCGACGAGGCATCCCTTTTCAGGGAACCAAGCTATGAAGTATGCCAATTATGACATCCAGCTTGAGGAAGCACTGGACGTGCAGCCCCTCCCCCATGTAGATGTGGAGCCCTATGGCTTAGGGATATTTGTGCCAGCCACAAATCTCGAGGAGTCCAAAGTGAGTGCGAGCCATGAATCCACTCGCAGCCCTAGAGCAGGTCTTGGATCGGTCTTCAACCTACCAGTGTGGCCCATGCCTCCCTCAGACCTTACATGATCTGGGAGCTCGCTCACCTACTGTGCTGCATCCATAGATCTGGAAGCATCACCCACTAAGTGGCAGGAGATCCCCCTCTATGACTCCATGCCCCACGAATCTACCACTCCAACGCCGAACCCGTGCAATCGCTTTGCCACGTTCTTGCAGAGGGTCTCAACTCTGGGAGGGGATTTGCGGATGCGCTGTGGACCCCCTCAAAATGGAGCCCAATAGCCAGAAGAGACCCTATTGGGAAATTCATGGGCTATGACCTACCGACCTCCCTCGCATGTGCTCACCCCTCACAAACTACCTCATAGGGCAAGTGAACACAGCTGAAGGAGGAATAGAATCTCAGGGGCCTACTTGGGATGCAGTCATGGACACACCAGCTTTGCCAGCCCCTGGCATATCTAGGGCGCATGATTACTATGCAAGCATGGTCAAGGCCATCCCGTTCTCCCTCTCTGGTGCGCTAGCTACTTGCATGCCCACTACTCTCACCTCCCCAGGCCCATCTAGCAACCCTACCCCCTCACAAGGTCGAACATCACACCAACCCGGCTTGCTGAACAAGGGAGCTCCAAGGGTAAGGGCCCTCCCCCACCACCTTCACGCCCCAACAGTCTGGAGGGAGGTGGCAACAGACCTCCTGGAGGAGGAGGCAATGGGGAGAACCAGGAGGCGGAGGAGGTGACCCCCACAAGGAGGCTCAGGCACAAGAGACCCTCCTAGTGGAGGGTTTCCGGGACCCAATGGTCCCTCTGGTCCTCCGGGTCCCCCTGGCCCACCGGGACTGCCTGGACCACCAGGATTTCAAGGAGCCATAGGTGGAGCCCCCTCCCAGGGAATTACATGGGACAACTGCATCAAGTGGTCACCAGTGCCTGAGTGGGATGGTGACCCTGACACAGTGATCAATTGGCTCTACAAGTGTAATGACCTCACAGGCCTAAGCCCCGAGCTGGAGAGCCAAATGCCCAAAGTCGCCACAACCTGGTTCAAAGGCACCATCACAACGGCTTGGCAAGCCCATTCATACCCAGTAAGGCACACTATCCTCCAATCCTGGGACAATGTATGCAAATGGGTCCTGCACCATTATCTAGGACAAGCATGGTATACGGCCCAGCATATTAAATACAACGAGGTCTTCCATAGTGTAGATCACCTGGATGAGTTGCCTGCTGAATATATACAGCCGCGTATCCTCCTCTCCCGCATCTTCCTCAGATTCATGCCCAATAGCCCCGAGGAGACTGCTTCAGTAATGAACAACGCCCCCACAGAATGGGATGTAGTTCTTCGATGGAGCAACAGACCCCCAATTGAATCGGTCCTCATGTATGCCAAACAGTTCAAGCCGACATTAGTAATGCAGTGGAAGTCCTTGCAGCACTATCGTCATCGCCTCGAATCAAAAAACCCTAAAAGGGCCAACTTCGTCTCCCAGGACAATGAAGAAGAGAGAAGAGATGAAGAATCCGTACACTCCCCCTTTGAGGACAACTCCGAAGGAGCGTTCCAATACTCGAGCGATGAAAAGGAAGGAGGCCAGGCCTCGTCAAACACCTTTAATGTGAATAAACACTCAAGCCACCCATCCTATCACTCACAGATGCACTTTCAGCCCAAAAGCAAAGCTGCAGACAGTGTCGAGAAAATGTATCCGTACCCTCGTGATGACACTGTAGCTAGTCATCACAAACCTGGCCAGAAGTGTTTTGCATGTGGAAGTGAGAAACATTGGGTCAGGGACTGTAAATACTTCAGAGCATATTCTAATCGATTGGAAAGGAAAACATTGAAGAAAGAGCATAGACAATATGAGACCCCTGACTATAAAGCTGCATACTCAGCAATGATCGACACTATGCCGAATTTTCAGAGCCAGGATGGGCAAAATTAGCTTCCCTGCCTAGCTCCCATGTACCTTAGCAGAAGCCCTCATACATAGAGGCACATAATGAACTTTTGCATAATGTAAATGTAATGACAAATAACATGCAGCCTCCTCCCCCTGTAAAAACTCCCTGGAAGTGACCTAGGAAACCACCTGATGAGTTAGTTGAAGACGAACAGCAGGAAGAAGTGCGAAAACTCGCTGCTGCAGCCATGAAGTCATTGCCCATAGTAGAGGCTTCATACCACCCTGAGACGACACAGGATGCCCCTCCAGTGAGGGTTATTCGCTGTCATAAAGCTAGAACCATGCCTGCCGGAAAGTCAGCGCTGGGGATTACAGCGCTAAGTGTACACAATGGCCATTTAGGGACACTCTCGAGTTCCCCCATACAGTTATGCCTGGACTCGGGGGCGGACATCACCTTAATTTCGGAAGACTGCTACAATGCTCTAGAGCGTCAGCCAAAACTACAAAAGGGTATGAAGCTTCGTCTCTTCGAACTCACCAACCAGGTGAAGATCTTAGGATTTATAAACCTTCAAATCTTCATGCCCACAGCAGATGATAGAGTGCTGGAATTCATCGAAGAAGCTTATGTGATCCCAGGAATGAACATCCCCATGCTGTTAGGGGAGGACTTCCAGGTCAACTACGAAATATCTGTACTGAGATCAGCACAAGGAACGCACCTGTTGATCAACCAGCCAGGGGAAAGGTTTGACATGCCAGCCCACTCGACTTCCCCTCAACCGAGGATTTCCAAGTTCGACCTCGTCACCCCCCAGAGATAAGAAATCACGCCACATACTTGGCCGCTTCCAGAAACCCCGGCTACATGCAGAAAAGCAGGACTCCCATGATGTGCTTACTGCGAGCAGTGGCAGACATGAAGATTCGTGCGGGATGGGTTGCCAGGGTTCCTGTAGAAGGCCCAACTACGGGTTGGGATGAGTGGTTCATGGAGCGAGTCACACTCCCCATGAACAATGGTTGCTTCCTAGCAGCTCCATCGACACTGATTAAATCTGAGAAGCCCACAGTAGCCGTAGCCAACACATCCCCTTCCACAGAATGGATCAGGAAGGGCCACCTGATGCTGTAGACTTATTGCATCACATACGGTAACTTACCACAAGTTTTTTGCATCAATTACGGTAAGTTACCGTTACCGCGTTTTGATGCATCAGGTCAGCTGTTGCATCAGAGCTGTGGCAACCCTAGGCATTTTAATATCAGCCAATGGCTCAGTTGGGTTCTTAATGGATTTGCATCCAATCATTTCCTATTTAGGATAATTTCCATACTGGGTTTGGGGTCACTAAAAATATTATATAATGATTCCTAAATGGTATCCAGTTACATAATACACTGATTCCTATTGAAAAAAAGCCTAAATGCGGAAATTAAATGAACTACATCCAAGAAAATTTTCCCCATCCAGCCCAATGGGGGCCCAGGACCAGGGGGTGGTGCCTGGGATGGATGGATGGACCCCTAGGGACCCTGATACAGTGAAAAAACCAGGCCCAGGGCCACTGGTTAGTGCCTGAAACAATGAGAACAGTAAAAACAGCACCGGAACCACCGGAAGTTAAGCGCTGGGCGGACGTGTCTGAAATTTGGCACATGATTAGAGACTATTAGGGCGCAAATCATATAAAAATTTCAGCCCAATCCATGCATTACCTATGGAGATATGAGCCAAACAAGTTTGGACATTAAAAATTGATTTCCTCCCCCATAAAATAGCTAGAGACTTGAAAATTCACACAGACTATGACATCATTATAAAGTAATTAGGTGCCAAAAATCAGCCCAATCCATGCACTTAAAGAGGGGGAACTGGGCAGGGGGACCAGAACCACCGGAAGATGCCAGAAAATAAGCACTGGGTGGACGTGTCTGAAATTTGGCACATACTAGGAGGCCATTGGTACGCAAATCATATCAAAATTTCAGCCAAATCCATGCATTACTTATGGAGATATGAGCCAAACAGGTTTGAACATTGAAAATTGATTTACTCCCCCTACAGTCACGATATGAACTTGAAATTTTACACAGAGTATATTCATATAATGGACTAAATATATGCCAAAAATCAGCCCAATCAGTTGAGTTTGAGACATTCAACTCCCTTGGCAGGCAGAAAAGAGGAACAACCCCACCATAAATGTGAATCACCCCACACTGGGCCCAAAATAGGTGGAATTGACCTGTAATATTATGATACATACTATATCCAAAAATGGAATGAATTGGATGTGTGGAAGTGGCTGAAATTGAGGGGGGAGGGGAAGGATAATCAAAAGTGAATTACACAAGATGTAGAGCAGGCATGGATCTGATCTCAGGCCACTAGTGTAATATGTATATGGGGAGCTCATATACCAAATATCAGCCTAACAGAGAAGAGATAATTTACTTTATAATGACTCATACTCTGTGTAAATTTTCAAGTCCCCAGCTATTTTATGGGGGGAGAAAATCAATGTTTAATGTCCAGAACTTGTTTGGCTCATATCTCCATAAGTAATGCATGGATTGGGCTGAAATTTTTATATGATTTGCGATCCTAATAGTCTCTAATCATGTGCCAAATTTCAGACCATGTCCACCCAGCGCTTAATTCCGGCAACTTCCGGTGGTTCTGGTGCTGTTTTTACTGTTCTCATTGTTTCAGGCACTAACCAGTGGCCCTGGGCCTGGTTTTTTCACTGTATCAGGGTCCCTAGGGGTCCATCCATCCATCCCAGGCACCACCCTTCTGGTCCTGGGCCCCCATTGGGCTGGATGGGAAAATTTTCTTGGATGTAGTTCATTTAATTTCCGCATTTAGGCTTTTTTTTCAATAGGAATTAGTGTATTATGTAACTGGATATTATCAAGGTTATTATGGGA
>MU128909.1:408482-433015 GCA_014904985.1 Hydnum rufescens UP504
CAGACTCCATTTAGGCATTGCTCCACATCATCCCCCCCTAACTCACAATTTCCTCCCCAGGGCCTTCCATCCATGCATTACCTGAAACTCACAGTTGGCTCATCCAAACACATTCATAACATCCCTCAAAATTTCAGATTTCTCACTGCAATGTGAGACCTTGCAGAATATTTTCAAGTTTCACTGTAATACACCTCCAGTGGGGGCACTTCCAGCACTCCAATGACTCTGATTTTTTTGTAGGCCACACCTGGTCACCATTTGAGGCTCAGGTGAAAAATTTCAGGCCATTCTAAGCACTTCTGGCATTGTCACATGACCCAGATCTTCCCTCCCCCTGCTTTACTCAGTGATCCAATTTGCATGAACTTTGTGGCCATTTGTAGTAGTAGTAGGTGGCACCCCATGATTCCAATTTGAAGACATTCCATGGAATATTCATTGAGTTATTCAAGAACTTCCAGATCAATTCAATTTGAGGTCAGAACCACAGTATTTCCAGTAAATACTGTAAGTTCTGACCTCAAATTGAATTGATCTGGAATGTTTCTTGAATAACTCAATGAATATTCCATGGAATGTCTTCAAATTGGAATCATGGGGTGCCACCTACTACTACTACAAATGGCCACAAAGTTCATGCAAATTGGATCACTGAGTAAAGCAGGGGGAGGGGAAGATCTGGGTCAGTGACCAATGCCAGAAGTGCTTAGAATGGCCTGAAATTTTCACCTGAGCCTCAATGGTGACCAGGTGTGGCCTACAAAAAATCAGAGTCTTGGTATTATCTAATGCACCCTTCCTTATTGGGCTATCTAATTACCACATTTAGGGATATTAATATTATAAAATATATATTATTAACTGGAATAATAATAATAGCCTGGATGCAAAAGGTTTAATGAAATGGGGTTACTGTAGCTTGATGCAACAGAGTTACCAGGTTTTGATGCAACCCTTCCACAGTAAGTTACCGCGTTTTTTGCAAAATATTTACAGCATGGGCTGGAAGGGCAACATACTAGGCATTTTGCACAACCTGGAATGCTACCTAGACAGTGGCAGGAATGATGAGGAGTCCGAACGGTTGAAAGCCCACGCCTGCATAGTACAGAAAATTGCCTGCGGATCACTAGGGGACCGAGATCTGTCAGATCAGATGCTAGCGAAGTCACGAGCGGTAGAGATCCCTCCAGAACCAGATGGCCCTGACAAGCTGTGGGGTCTGAAAACATCAGAACCTGGGGACCCAACGACTTACGATTCCAAGAAACTGGACAAGCTGATGGACATCACACCGGACGCTCCTCCAGAAATAAAAAGGAAGACCCTGGAATTGATCAAAAAGCACATTAGAGCGTTCAGATTCGACAACTGACTCGGAATGTTGGAAATGATCGCCAAGATTCGTATGAAAGAGGAAGCTCACCCAGTCTCGATGCCTATGTATGGAGCTTCTCCAGCGAAGAGACAAGTGATTGACGAGCAAATGGACAAATGGATCCAGCAAGAAGTTGTAGAACCTTCAAAAAGCCCCTGGGCCACCCCCGTGGTCATAGTGTACTGAAATGGGAAGCCCAGATTTTGTGTTGATTACAGGAAACTCAACGCTATGACCATACCTGATGAATTCCCAATTCCACAGCAAACAGAAATCCTGCAAGCTTTATCCGGATCGCAAGTCTTATCAGCCCTCGACACACTGGCTGGGTTCCACCAGATGGAAATGGAGGACAAGGATAAAGAAAAGATGGCCTTCTGTTCTCATAGAGGGCTTTGGCAGTTCAAATGGATGCCCTTCGGTCTAAGAAATGGCCCCTCAACCTTTCAAAGGATGATGCAATCCATCCTTGCCCCCTTTCTGTGGATTTTCTCATTGGTGTACATAGACGATATTGTAGTATACTCGAAATCCTACAAGGAGCACCTAGGGCATCTTGATAAGGTTCTACAAGCGTGTGTCGAAGCCAGATTGATGCTAGCACCGAAGAAGTGCCACTTCATGTACACATCAATTCTCCTCCTGGGCCAAAAAGTCTCCAGGCTGGGACTTTCTACACACAAGGAGAAGATCAGAGCTGTTGTAGACATAGCCCGTCCTCATAATTGAGCGACGCTTCAAACGTTCTTGGGAATGGCAGTGTACTTCTCGCACTTCATACCACACTACTCGGAGAGAGTGGCGCCCCTATTTGAGCTTCTGCGCAAGGATGTAAGATGGAACTGGGGGGCAGACCAGGAACAGGCTTTCGAAGATGTCAAGGAAGGCCTGGTTTCTGCCCCAGTGCTCAGTCATCCCATGCCCTCAAGACTGTATCGCATGTACTCTGATGCTTCAGATGTAGCATTGGGAGCTAGCCTCCAGCAGGTACAACCCATAATGGTAAAAGATCTAAAGGGTATGAAGCTACACGACAGGATTTTGGATGCGCATGCCAAAGGCGAACCCGTACCAAAGCTGGCGCATCAAGCAAAAAATACTGATGATGTGCCCAACTCTGACTCCTGGGCCCCAGATGTGGAAGACACTACAGTGCATGTCGAATGAGTGATCGCCTACTGGAGCAGGTCCTTGAAATCCGCAGAACGAAACTACTCAGCAATGGAAAGGGAAGCCCTAGGAGTGAAGGAAGCACTAGTGCGCTCCAGCCCTTCATCAAAGGCGAGAAAAACATCGTGATCACGGATCATGCAGCACTACAGTGGGCAAGGACATACGAAAATGTCAACAGGTGTCTCACGGCATGGGGGGCAGTGTTCACAGCATATCCAGGTTTGGATATAGTACATCGAGCAGGGATAGTGCACTCGAATGTAGACCCCCTCTCGAGGCTGCAACAGATACCACCGCATCAATCACCTGTAAAAGATAAATCCCCACTCTTGCCCAGCCAGCTCCCAGCCCAACTGATATTTGCCTGGGAAGATGCAGTTGAGAGAAAGCCTGCAGAGTGAGCCGCATTCCTATCGACACAAGCGCAGATGAAGAAGCAGATGGCGGGGACCACCCCAACAGCAGCTGGAAAAATAACAGAAGCCATACCACAGAGAAGCAGGACAGAAAACCCACCCAGCTGGGAACAAATGCCACAGATGCTCAACATCTCAGCGAGTCCCTCCCGAATAGAAGCCTTTGTCAAAGGATACCAAAGCGACCCCAGCTTCAAACAGCCTTGGAAAGAGGCTGTCGCTGACGAATTGGAGCTCTCAGCAGCTCAACGATTCCATAAATCGGACGAAGGCCTCCTGATATTTCATGACATGGACTGGGTCGCCAGACTTTGCATGCTGAAACCGGAAGTATGTAGAATCCTCCTGGAATCCCATGAGTCACCATGGGAGTCTGCACACGCAGGATCCTCAAGGCTGTTCCACAAGCTGGCGGCTAGGTTCTACTGGCCGAAGATGTGGGCAGATGTTGTGGAGTTCACAAAAACCTGCGACGTTTGCCAGAAGACCAAATCCGATAAGCGCAGTCCGACAGGGAAGTTATGTCCGCATGCGATCCCCCTCCTTCCGTTTGAAGTAGTGACCCTAGACCTGATCACGGGTCTCCCAAAGTCAGAGGGACATGATGCAGTCCTGGTAATCGTGGATAAACTCACCAAGTTTGTTCAGTACATCCCAACCACATCGCACCTGAAGCAAGATGGATTTGCCAAGTTGTTCATGCAAACCGTCATTTTAAAATATGGCATTCCTCACCAGATGATTGTGGATCGGGATGCTAGATGGGCCAAATCCTTCTGGGCTTCAGTAGCCAAGCACTTGGATTTAGATTTGATGCTGTCCACCTCACATCACCCCCAAACCGATGGGCAGATGGAGAAAGCGAATGAATTGCTAGAAGTAGCCCTACATGCCTACATGGCTGGGAATCGCAGTTCTTGGGCCCAGTGGCTCGGAACACTAGCAATGGCCCACAATGCCACACCTCACTCATCTATGGGATACTCTCCCTTCTTCCTATTGCATGGATACTCTCCTCGAATGCAAGCCATAGTGATAGACCCAGTATCCAGAGGAATTGAGCGGTTCGAGCTCAATAGCGCGTCTGCATCGACCTTCGTGGATGAGCTGGAAGTGCATCGCTCTCAAGCACGAGATGCTCTAGTAAAGGCCCAAGCCAGGCAGGCCAGAGCCTATGATAAGAAGAGGTGCGACGACGAATTCAAGGAAGGAGATGAGGTTCTAGTGAACCCTCACTCTCTGGAGTTGATCGATGTACAAGGAATGGGAAGGAAATTAGTCCAAAGGTGTATTGGACCTTTCACTATATCGGAGAAGATAAATCCCATAGTCTATCACTTGCATCTTCCACCCGAGTATAAAATGCATCCCATAATGAATATTCAGCACCTAACCAAGTACTACTGGGATGTACAAGAAGAGGGAAGGGCTAAGCTCCCTGAGCTAAGAGAGCTATCCACTGAAGAGGAGTATGAAGTAGAGAAGCTGGTAGGCCACCGATATAACCCACGGATGAGGAGGAGGGAATATCTAGTACATTGGAAGGGATACGGACCAGAGCATGACACATTTGAGCCGGAACCCGCATCACGGAACGCCTTCGTGTGGCTCAGGGAATACCAAAAGACCCTGGAGTGACATGCTCGTAACCCGTGGGGTCCATGAGGCTGCTGCAGAGATTCCCAGCCGCTTCTACACCCCCCTTCCAGTATCAAGTTCCCCTTGTTTTTACAACCTCCCTCAACTCAGACTCTGATCCGATGCAGCATCCTGGCCCTCGAAGACACAAGGGAGTGCACTGTGGCCAGCGCTACACGATGCCTGGCGATGACGCTGATCCTCTTGACCCATACTACGCTCAATATGGTGATGAGGAGGACAATCCGCAACAACGCCCTGCAGAATACTTCTCCCTGGAGAGATCGGCATACTTCTATGTATATATGCTAACCACATTGAATCTAGCTGGTGCTTTCCTGCAAGTTCAAGGATTTCCTCCATTCTACAAGGACCCTTATGGCTACCGTTGGGAGGATCTGGATGAATGGGGACGGCTCAGGAAGTTTGAGTGGACTTACCGCATGCAGCTACTCCCTATGAATCGTCCATTCCCTTTACACTGAGCCTTCATCCCATTCGATGTGAAGCAATTCAATTTCAACCCCCACCAGCATCTCCTACAGGCCAGAGGTCCCAATCCCAGCCTCAGATCCCTCTCGAATACCTACCTGCGAGCTGTCCGCGAGGCGGGGCAGTCAATGTTGCGATGTATCAGAGGGATCGAGCATATGACCAAGAGCTACGACCTTACGCTCCCCTCCAATTATGATCCAGATTGGCACTTCGGACAGTCCTGGATGTTCCTCCTCCAGCAGGGAACCACTCCAGCCCCCGCTTGGAAAGCTGTCCATGTTGCACAGGAGCTTAGGAGGCGGGTCCTTGACATGACAGGATATGTCTCCATGGCTTTCCGCGTCCTCCTCCATCTCTTATGCTTCAAAGAGAGGCTGCGCCCTCCCCAATTTAGGATGACAGTTCGACTTGCTGGTCTCGTTGTTCTCAAGAGAGACAAGCGCTCTCGACTAATTGGAGAGGGGCTAGCACAACTGGGAGTCCCTGTATGGTCTGCCAGAGCAGATGACGAGACTCCGCCACTCAAGTTATACCCCAGAGGCACCACTCAGAATTCACCTCTATGGGAAGAAGCAAAGCAAACAATTAAGGACCGGCACCCCCATTGGAATTTGAGGGACGCAATCTCCCTACAAGCCATACAAGAGCTATTCGAGCAGAAGCTCAAGATTCAACAACACCAGCATCTCATCGGCCCCCCGGAGACCATTTGGATAATGAAAAAGGATCACCCTCGCGAAACTAGGCGGACAGGACCATACTATGTCCATCATCCCGCTTACTTTCATAAACCCAAAGGTCCTCTGGGTGAGATTTACCTCGAAGGTCTCACATGATGGCTTACCCAAGTAAACAATGGGAATTACATGACAATACTGGCAGAGATACAAGCCTGTGTCTGGGAGAAGCTACCCTTCCACTCATGAAGCTAGAGCATCAGGAACAATCCCCTCCTCTCCCAGCGTTCCTCCATCAGAATTACCCTCAGTGTCGCGAATGGATGAGGAATCGGGGAATCGAATGGCATGAGCCTGAGTCCTTCCCGCAGCTAGCAGTACAGGAAGAACTGTCCGCGTGCTTAGTGGACCCATTACTACGCACCTATGGGGCCCGCCTGCACTACTAGACTGGCTGAGCGATCCTGACCCCCTTTATCCCTCAGTCCCATGCTCTGCTAGAAGGTTGAGATCCAAATCGCCTGAGGAAAGACAGGTCCGAGCATGCCAGAATGCTCCTATGTTCCCAGAGGAGGAGCTGGCCCCTTACGAGGATTACGACCCCATGTCAGCGGACTTCACGCTGCCTGAAGACCTGAAGTCCCACTAGCAGACCCAGCGGCTGCGGGACCACTGATCATTCCTACCTCACAAGACCCGAACAAGGTATGGGATTCCCCAGGAGCACAGTTGGCCAGGTTCCCAGTGGAACTGGCCCCCTTCGTTTACCTTAGCTCCCAGGAGAAACTTGAGGACAAACTGGTTGATCATTATGCCTCAGGCATGGTGGAATGGTTATATGAGGAACCACGTCTCATCCTCATATTCATAGACCAGGACCGAGCCCGTTGTGCTTTGGAAAGTCAGTGGCAGGCTGCAAGATTCTATCCTTCTGAGCCATCAGCCTGAGCACTCCCCTACATCGAAAACCAGTGCAGCCCCTGGAGCTCTGGTTCCATAGCGCGGTGCGAGGAAGCAGTGGAGCTGAGGTACCTGGGCTGCCTTGAAAAGTACCCCATCCCTGAGCCAATTCGAGTCCAAGGAAGCATGACTCGTCCCCCTGAGACAGTCTTCAAGTCAGCACACCTTGTCGAACTCTTCTACCCTCAAGGCCTTCCTAGAACCTACAGGACAAGCCAATCTCTCATGTCGCACTACCTCATTCAGCCCGTGGCATTTATGGGTCTCCTAGAACATAGAATTGACCTTCTCCAAGAGATGAACATTCCCTTAGCCTCTCAGTTACTGGAAGCCACGAAGAGTCTACTAGCTCTCCTAGAGAGACATTTATCCTATGAAGAACTGGTACAATTCAACCTCCCCATTCCACTCGTTGGCCACCATTGCGACACCTTAGTCTGGCTAGCCTACAAGACTCCTGAGGTCAATCCCACCTCCATGGGGGCCCGAGGTACTTACGTGGGCAAGCAATTCCATTGGAACAACATGTACGAGCGCTTCGAAGTCACTCTCAATGATCTCGATCTTGACTCAAATGATTCCAAAACTCACGACTACAAATCCTAGCGTCTACGCTGGGGGGCACTGTAATATAGTGATTAAATGCTATTGCACATGCTCCCACCAAGTGCCCTTAACCTCCTTCCTAATCTAGTCACTGATGTAATAGCGTAGTCGTGAGGATTGTAGCCACGGGCCTAGCTGTAAATATATCATCTTTTGCCCGGACTTCTACATGACGTGAGAAACCATGACCTTCCCTCTATCAGTCCAGCCCTGTGTCTCAGCGACGCAGCCACGATACTAACATACGAACAGATATGACTATGGCCACTCCACGAGCCTGCTGTACATGAAGGATTTGGGGTATGAGTCGTGTACGAGCACAACTCACGTGGAAGTCCATTCCCTTAGCCTCTATTCGCTAACACCCCCCTCTCTACCTTCTAGACAGCTGTTGTGCCCCTTGGCCAATGGCTGCCACCTCATCCTCCCATTCCCTTATCCCTTTCCCTCACTTCTCCCGCACTCGAGGCGAAGCTAGTGCCTAGCCTTGCACATGGTCTCCCCGTTCGAAGCGAGTGCTTAGAATGGTGGGATTTCCTTTCCCTTTCAGTTCACAGGCAAGTCAACTCCATCTCATCCAATGACAACTCTCATGTATATTCGAAGTCAGATAGCGCGATATTACACTACTGCAAGTTGAATGCACAGACCATCCCTGATGAGTTTCCAATTCCCCACCAGAAAGAAATCCTGCAGGCACTATTGGGGGTGCAAGTGCTATCAGCAGTGGATGCACTGAGCAGATTTCATCAGATGAACATGGAGGACGAAGATAAGGAAAAGACAGTGTTTCATTCTCATTGGGGACTATGGCAGTTCAAAAGAATGCTGTTTGGACTGCGCAACAGCCCCCCCATCTTCCAAAGGCTTATGCAGTCAATCCTATCACCATATCTTTGGATATTCGCCCTGGTCTACATTGACGACATAGTCATCTACTCAAGATCATATGAGGATCATCTGGAGCATCTTGACATGGTACTTCAGGCATGCGAAGAAGCCCACCTGACCCTGGCACCAAAGAAATGCCACTTCATGTATACTTTGATACTGCTACTGGGGCAGAAAGTGTCAAGACTAGGCTTGTCTACACACAAAGAGAAAGTTTACACAGTGGTCAACCTGGCCCACCCCTCCACATGCTCCACCTTACAGACGTTCCTAGGAATGGCCGTCTATTTCTCGCACTATATCCCATTCTACTCAGATCAGGTGGCCCCTTTATTCAACCTACTCAAGAAGGACAGCCCTTGGACATGGGAGGCAGAGCAAGAGCAAGCCTTCCAGGATATCAAGGAAGCATTGACTCAAGCCCCAGTTCTTGGCCACCCAATGCAGGGACTTCCTTATCAAATATATTTGGACGCTTCGGACATAGCAATAGGAGCGAGCCTGCAGCAGGTGCAGCCCTTAGAGCTCAAAGATCTGAAGGGTATGAAACTCTACGAACGAATAAAACTCACATATCAGAAAGGGGATCCCATACCAAAGCTAGTACGACAAGCCTCGAAGGCAACAAACAATGTTCCAGACCCAGGGTCTTGGGCACAAGAATTTGAACAGACGATTGTTTTCGTTGAACAAGTTATAGTGTACTGGAGCCAATCGTTGAAGAGCACTGAGAGGAACTACTCCGCGATGGAATGGGGGGCCCTAGGAGTCAAGGAAGCCCTAGTCCACTTTCAGCCATTTATAGAAGGAGAGAAAAACATAATCATCACGGACCACTCAGCGTTACAATGGGCTTGAACATATGAGAATGCCAACAGATGACTAGCGGCATGGGGGGCAGTGTTTGGAGCATTCCCAGGGCTCGAAATCATACATCAAGCAGGAGTGACCCACTCAAACATCAACCCTCTATCGAGGCTGAGCAGGATTCTGCCACACCAGTCACCTGTGGAGGATCCAACACTACCTCTACCAGCTTCACTACCCAATCAACCCTTACAAGCATGGGAGACGAACCTGGAGCAAATGCCAGCACAAAAGGCAGTCTTCCTAACAATGAGGGCACAGTCCAGAATTGCACCTGAATTGGAAGGAGTGCAAAAGGGCAAACAAAGCTCCATGACTACAGAAGAAAGGTTAGAGAAGGAAATGTCACAGGCCGCACAAGAGAGAAGTAGGAGAGCCAACCCTCCAGGAAGGGAATGGCTCCCTCACGGCCTATCTATCAGCATAAGCCCAGGAAGACTCCAGGCCTTTGTAGATGGCTACAAGGAGGACCCAAGCTTCAGCCGAACCTGGGGGGCTGTGGAGCCAGAGGGAGCAGAAGTCTCAGCTGCCCAATGGTTCTATAAGTTGCCAGAAGGACTGCTCACATTCCGCGACACAGATTGGGTAGCCAGGCTATGTGTCCCAAGATCAGAAATCCAACACCTGCTACAGGAGACACATGACAGCCCATGGGAGAGTGCTCACACAGGCTCATCACATCTCTACCACTGGCTAGCTGCCCGATTTTACTGGCCCAGGATGTGGGCTGACATCATCCAGTTTACAAGGACCTGCGACGTATGCCAGAAAATGAAGCCCGATAAGCGGGGGCCTAACGGCAAGCTGCTGCCCCACTCAATTCCGCTACTACCCTTCAAAGTCGTCTCCCTGGACCTTATCACGGGTCTCCCCAAATCGCTGGGTCATGATGCAGTGCTGGTAATCATGGACAAGCTCACGAAGTACATACAATACATCCCAACAGTCTTGATGCTGAAACAGGAAGGGTTCACCAAACTATTCGTCAACCATGTGGTCTACAAGTATGGGATACCCAAACGAATGATCGTGGACAGGGACGCGTGGTGGGCTAAAGCCTTATGGGCTTCAGTAGCTAAGCACTTGGATCTGAATCTCCTGCTCTCAACCTCACACCACCCTCAGACCGACAGGCAGACAGAGAAAGCCAACAACACGCTGGAAGTAGCACTTAGGGCATATGTTGTGAACGATAGAGGAAGTTGGGTGCAGTGGCTGGGACCCTTGGCATTAGCCTACAACTCCACCCCTCACTCCTCTACAGGATACTCACCCAATTTCCTTCTCATGGGCTATTCCCCCCGCATGGGCATGCAGGCCATTGACCCCATCTCACGAGGGATACAGCGCCTCTTCGCACACAGCATGGCCGCGACTCCCTTCATCGAGGAATTGGATGTTCACCGGGCTAAGGCGAGAGACACATTGGCGTGAGCGCAAGCCAGGCAAGTGCAAGCATATGATGCAAAGCGAAGAGAGAAGGAATTCAAGGAAGGGGATGAGGTCCTCCTCAATCCTCATTCCCAAGAATTGGTGGATGTTAAAGGTACGGGACGGAAGCTCCTGCAGCGGCACATGGGCCCTTTTATGGTCACCGAAAAGATAAACCCAGTCGCCTATCACTTGAACATCCCACTGGAATATAAGCTGCACCCCCCATCATTAATATTCAGCACCTGACAAAGTACTATAGAGCCCCAGATGAGAGCGAATGAGTGAAATTGCCCAACTTAAGAGAACTGGCAACGGAAGAGGAATACAAGGTAGAAAAATAGTAGGGCATCACTACAACTCTAGCAGGAGGCATAAGGAGTACTTAGTGTGTTGGAAAGGATATGGCCCTGAGCATGACACATTCGAGCCTGAAGGTGCCCTCCACAATGCATTCTCAAGACTAAGGGAATACAGAGGGAACATGGCCACCAGGGGCCCTGACGAAGCTGCAGGCAGAGATCCTGGAGCGGAGATATGAGCCATGAGTATACAATGAGGCGGCGCCCCACCTATCTCAGCCAACCCCACCATGCCATCCGACCAGGAGTTGCAACAACACTTAGGAATCTGGGAGGGCCGCCACTATGTGATGCCAGGAAAGAACACGGACCATGACAACTATGACCATGAGCAATACGCGGATTGGTTGGACAACCCTGCGCAATGGCCTGGCAATAGCCCCAGCCTCCCCTGCTCAGCTCGATTCTTCAACTATGAGATATGCTCTCTCAATCTCCTGGGCCCCCTTCCAAGGATACAAGGGCTTCCCCTTATCACCATGATCCATACAGCTACAGCTGGGCAGATCTGGACGAATGGGGGCATTTAGGGAAGTTCAACTAGACGATGAGAACTCAGCTCCTCCCGACAAGTAGCCCCTTCCCCATACACCGAGCCTGTATTCCACTGGATCTCCACTCCTTCGACTTTGACCCACGTTCACACCTCATCCCTTCCACCAGCCCCAGGCCCAACCTTTTCACGTTAGCCACAAGCCACGTCCAATACTTGCAAGCCTCAGGCTCAATCATCTTGACTAACATGATGAAGCTCGAGACTGCCACCAAGGAAAATGCCCTCACTCTGCCTTCTTCATGGGACCCCGACTGGCACTTTGGGCAATCATGGTCTACCCTATTAGGACAGGCCATTCAGCCAGCCCCTCCTTGGAAGATCGTGCAGATCGCACAGGAGCTACACTGACAGCTCATGGAGGGTCTTGGATTCCTGACCCTAGGAATTTGATTCCTCCCATACTTCAGACTATACCGGGGACAATTCAGCCCCCCAACCTTCCGCTCAACAGTACACCAAATGGGGCTAATGGTCAGGGCCAGCGACACCCACTCGAAATTCATTGGCGAAAGCCTAGCCGAGTTGGGAGTGCCAGTGTGGACAGTCCACGAGGCTAACTCCCAGCCGCCGGTGGAGCTCTTCCCCCAGGGTTCAGCAGAGGAATCACCCCTCTGGGCCCAAGCCCAAGCCCACACTGAGGAGCATTTCCCTTTGCACCGATTCGGGGAAGGATTCACACAGGAGAAGACACAGGTACAATTCCATAGGGAGCTGAGCCGGGCTATCGCAGCACAGGAGGTGCTGAGCCCAGTGGATGTTTGGGTGGTGTGCCCAGGGCACGCCACCAAAGCACCAGCGCCGGGCCCTATCACTGCCTCCATGGAGCCAACTACAGGTGGCCAAGGGGAGAAAGTGGTGAGGTCTACATAGCACAAATGGTCCGCTGGCTGACAAGCACCAAGGAACCCGACACTATGGCGGTCCTCTGGGAGATGCAGGAGGTACTAGGAAGGGAAACCATTTCACTCAAGGGGCTCACAGATTGGAAACACTATGAGCCTCCATTACCACTATTCCATGAGAACTACGAGACTTGCAAGAAATGGGCCGAATGAAACCAAGGGAACTGGATCATTCCCTGATGTTCCTGGCTTTCCTCCATACTTCCCCTCTGTGTCAACGACTAGTGGACCCATATGCCCACCCTTATGGGGCTCCACCAGACCTGCTGGAACATATGGAATTGGATCCCCTATACCCTTCAGCCCTGCGAAACACACCGCGCCCTCCTCCTCCACCAATCCCAATGGCATCTATGGTAGAGGACATGAATCCTCCACCTTTCGAGGACTTCTCAGTGCCCAGGAGCCTCCAGAGGAAGCCCCACCACCATCCACAGGGGAGTCAGGCTTGTCAACCGTGGGAACCGAAGCCGATTGGGATGAAGAGTGCATCTGCACAGGAATCTTTCCGGTACACTTGGCCCCTTTCCTCTACTTCGGGTCCAAAGATGAACTGGAATGTGAACTATTCGAGAAATACAGCCCCTTCATACACTCATGGCTCCACCTCCTATGTACAACTATCATCACCTACAAGGATCATGATCAGGCCCTCCTAGCTGTCCAGAATCAATGAGTGGCTTTCCTCCAATACCCGCTGAACCCTCCGCTGCGGGAATACACCCCAGCGTGATTCCTGGCACCCTGCAAGAATTCAGCCCCAGAGCGAAGGCTGAAGTCACGCAAAAATACAAGTAAGAGGCAGGGAACCCCTCGAGAGTTTCCTGATCCCCCTTGGTCCAGAAGGGCACCCTTGCATCCCATTCCCCACTTTCAGCGGGAAGAGATGGTCCTCCTGTTACACAGGGTGACAAGTCTCCCACCCAGGGTGCAGGGCTCTAGCTCTCGCCTAATGTCACAATATGCACTCTTGCCGGCCTTCCTCATAGGACAGGTGCAGCAATTACGGGCCCTAGGGCTGGCATCACTGACCTCACAGCACCATCAAGCCTCGGATCTGGAGGCCCTACTTCGTAAGCACCTCTCCTATGTCTCCCCTCTAGGCTTCTTGGTCCCTTTGGACCCCAACAGCGTCTTCCGTGAGCTGCTGGCTTCTGCCGCCCATGCCTCCCCCCAGGTCTCTCCTATGTCACTATTAGCTCGCAGCACGTACAATATGGAATACTTCAGATGGGTGGGCGCAAGAGAAATCGATGAGATCATATTGGATGAGATATTGGCAGTATAGAAGAAGGGTTGGTAGCTCCAATGACTGTCAAATCAAAATCTGGTTCAGCCAGTGTGTGGATGGGAGACTGTATTTCTGTTGTTATTCGTTGGGCTGGTTCGCTTCAATGGTTGATCACACTCTGCAAGATGTGTATGGTGTTCAGTGGAGAATAGGAAGGGCTATGGACTAGCTGTAGTCAATGATATATTGTTTGGGATGCTTATGGAAAGGCTTATACATCTGGGATGCTTGTGGAAAGGCTTATATGTTGTGTAGGATGCTTATGGAAAGGCTTATACATCTGGGATGCTTGTGGAAAGGCTTATATGTTGTGTAGGATGCTTATGGAAAGGCTTATACATCTGGGATGCTTGTGGAAAGGCTTACACGTCATTCGTGTTGTGTTGGTCTGTTTACTGATATTTGTGTATACTTGTTTACATTCTCCTGGTCAAAATGCGGATATCTGTGGGTTATAGACTGGTCAGTGCTTGGTTAGTCTTGTTAGTATGTTTCTTTCTTCTTTCTTCAAAACCTGATACGTATTTTGTTATGCTTACTTTTCCTTGGATGTCCAGCAACTCTAACCTTAGGTCCTGCAACTATCCTTGGCTTTAGTGATTCACATAGAGGGCTACCAGTGGCTTTGTCTCAACAACCTTGAAGATGACTTAGCTCCAGATGGCTTATAGATAGACTGTTCTTTAGAGGCAAGCAGAAAAGTTGACAGTGGTTGACAGTGATGATTTCCAGAGAGGAGATGATTGTGTGGGGATACAGGAAATCTACCAGCTTTTATACCTTTCTGAAGGTGGCTGTGTTTAGAAAATATGACTCCCCCATGGGTGAGTCATATGTGAGTCATAGGTGAGAACAAAAGAAAAATAACAAGATGATGTAATAATGTGGTCATAGCTGAGTCATGCATAAGGAGAACAAAAGGAATCATGAGGGATGATGTCATAGTGATGTCATTCATAAAGAGAACAAAAGGAATCATGAGGGGGGGTGATGTCACCAATTTGCTGAGCATGTGGAATGCTTGGAGCATGAGGTCACTGACCATGTGGAGCATTCTGGAGGTGAAATGAAAGGATATCTCTGAGTTTTGGAGATTAATTTGAGCATAGTCCAATGGTTAAGGTGTTTTGTTGTTGGTTGATAATGGGGACAAGTGCATGGGATAGGATTCAATGCAGAAACAGCAGTTTGCATCCGTTGTAAGCAGGTGGGTATGAAACCAATCCAACTACTGTCCACATCGTTGAGGATAGGACAAATGAAGGGAGCCACGGGGACAATTCGAATATTCAGGTCCAGGAAAATGAAGGTCTTTTAGGATAATAGAAAATCCCAATGAACAGTGATTGCTCAAAGGAATAGATCAGTGTCACAAAGTAAAAAATGTCAAGGCCACACCCTGAAGTTGTCCTCTTGACTATTCAGTCTAAATGCGGCTGTACAAAGTCTTGACAAGTGGGAAATCTCCTCCAGACAGCGGCAATACTTCAGTGCCTCAGACTGTGATAAGGGGAAAAACCAAATATTTACATGCCCCCTCCCCTTTATATACATTCCAGACCACAATTCAAAATTCCGGAAGAAAAGCGGAGATAAGGGAAGCATAATGAAAAAGAAATGAAGCCAAAAGCTTCAAAACTGGTGGAGATATTCAAGAATCAAGTGAAAAAGAGACAAAAAACACTTTACAAGGCATTCCTCCCTTGAAACTGGATAGATTCCCTTAAGGAAAGGTGGAATAGGTCGCCCTGAGTGCCCTTTGCATTGTAATTAAGAGGGCCGGAACCAATTTGTCATTTGTGTAGGTGGAGCAAGGGGGGAGTCATGAGGAAGGGGTTGTCTTGTGAAAAATGGAGTTCTCGTCCGTTCATTTTGCCCTTGGTACCGTTCGATGCGCATTTTTAACAGCTTTCAGGGCGTGGTATTTGCGAACGAATCCGATAAGAATTGGCTTCGAAAATCAAGAAATACTCCTTCAGAGTATGAATCATGGAAAGATATTGTTACAGGGACCGCATTTTTGATCCGTTCGTCGCGTGTTTGGTACCGTTCGATAGGTACGATTCGTATCTTTCTGGGCGCGGTCGTTTCGAGTCGATCCGATCAAAACTGACGGAGAAATTCGAAAAATACTCCTTTAGAGTGACATAATCCCTTTTTGAATCATGTGATGGGTCCGCGGGTCCAGAACGAAGGCCAGGCACAGTCCGCGTCATTACATAATCACAATTCTTCGCCCTTAAGGCAAAGGAACGACGTGGAATGAGAGGTTTCGGATGTGTGGAATTTGGACTGTTTCTCCAATGAATGAAGGGTGTAAAAATTAAGAATCAGATGGACGATCAATTTGTTTGTTTGGTTGGAAAATCGTCTTCGGATGGGGTTTCTATGGTGTAGGGATTTATCCCTCCAACACCGTAATAGACGCTCTTGGTATCATTAGATGCAGATTTTTAACAGCTTTCTGGGCACGGTGGTTTCGAGCAGATCTGGTGTAAACTGACAGAGAAATTCGTTTTTTACTGATGGGTGTTGATTCTGATAGTAATATTGTTCTGTAGAGTTCAGTTTTGATCTGTTCTTTGCGCGCTCGGTACCGTTGGATGCGGATTTTTTGTATCTTTCTAGGCACAGTTGTTCCGAGAGGATTGAATGCGAACTGATGGATAAATTCGTTTTTTACTGGAAATCCCAGATTTTGGTAGTAAAATTGGCCTGGAGAGTGCAGTTTTGGTCCGTTCGACTTGTGTTTGGTACCATTCGAAAGGTGTGAATCGTAGCTTTCTAAGCGTTATATGGGCGTATCTTTCCGATCAAAACTGATGGAGTTATAGAACGAATTTGATTTCCACATGTAGCCATAATTAATTTCGTAATTGGTCATGTGATCATCCAAAGGCTGGGAGTGGTGTGATTTCGTGTTTTCTGATACTGGATGTTTTTATCTTCCACAGCGGACTAGAGGTCGCACATCGTATATACAGGGGGGCACTGTAGTATAGTGATTATGTAATCATAATGTACATATGTTGTGCAACTACAGGGAGCTGCCGTGGTGAGCCTGCAGCTTCTCCCATCGAATTCTATGTTGTTTTTACTCCCGAAGTGAGTCGAAGTAACATGTCATTTGTAGGAACACGAGAATACAAGAACTGAGCAGTGAGTACTCACTATTGGTTAGACTGCTAACAATTGCTATTTTAGGTAATCCTCTGCCTTCTCCCAGTCACCCAACCACTCCACTTCCACGTGAGGCCAGGCCAAACAGGAAGTGAGATTACTACCTAGCCAGGCTAGGTAGGATCTTCAAGTTGGTCGAACTAAGGACACGCTACAAGGCACATCCCTTCTACACTCTTCTGGAACTCACGCAACCACACTCATTCGAGCTGCTCATATTGCCCGCCCTGCCTATTTCCCCTCATATCCTACCTCCTCGCTTTTCCCTTTCGTACCTCCCTACACACTTCCCTAGGCTACACGTTCAACTACTCTCAGTTCATGACGGTTTACTCATCCAATTCGTAGTACTTTATTACACTGAGTGTTTTCTTGTTCATGAGTCTTGTGAATAGATTCAATAGCAATTTCCCAGTTGTTTTTTCTACACACTTCACAGTATTCATCTGAGTGATACACTTCTAAATGCTTCCAGAGTGTTGATGTGCTTGAGTTACCATATACCCAAGTACACCCATCATTGGGTTTCTTTCCATAGGACTCCTTATAGAGAGTCCTGTCCTTTGGTCAGTAACAATTTCCCCTGAAGGAAGCAAAGCATACCTGCAAGAGTTACAAACTGCACACCCTTGTCCATCTCCAGATTGCAGTTTATATCAAGAGAAGAAATGGTCAATATCCATTGTTTTTGCAGTTCTTTTTCTAGGGATCTTGGATATGGGGCAAACAGATGGTGAAATTTGAATCCCATGTTGTCCTCAGCAGCATGCTGGCAATGGTGTCTCAGGTTGAGCTAGCAATATTTCAGTAAAAATTAGTGAACCCATAATTCTAAGGATATCAGGAGGCTGAGGACAGCAACACATACCATTCTTAGACACACTTGGATCTGTTTCCACTACATTTGTCAATGGAAATGGTGTCTGAGGAATTAAGCAAGGATCAATGTTATGGTTGCCAAAGTCAGGTTCAGGTCAGGTTTTGCCCCATTTGGGCAAAACCTGAACTTGACCAAAACCTGAATCTTCTCAACTGGCAAAACCTGAACCTAACCTGAAGAAAACCTATCTTAGGTTAGGTTCAGGTTTAACCAAGGTTCAAACCTGAAATCATGAGCCCCTTCAGACAGGAGAAATATCTGAGCTCAACACTGATTTTAACCATAATCCAGAATGAGTCATCAATTCTGGCAAGTTCCAGAATTATGTAAGCAGGTTCCTTGGTGGAGAAATATGTTACTTTGAAGTGAAGTTATACATAAAACCTCATGAACAGTTTATACATATTGACTATACATAGTCTATGTATAGTCAATATAAACTTTGTATGAGGTTTTATGTTTAACTTCACTTCAAAGTAACCTATTTCTCCACCAAAAAACCTGCTTACATAATTCTGGAACTTGCCAGAATTAATGACTCATTCTGGATTATGGTTAAAATCAGTCTTGAGCTCAGATATTTCTCATGTCTGAAGGGGCTCATGATTTCAGGTTTGAACCTGGGTTAAACCTGAACCTAACCTGAAGCTGAAAACATGGGGGCCCAAAACCTGAACCTGACCTGAGGAAAATTACATGAAACCTGACCCCAATGGAACCTGACTTGGGTCAGGTTCAGGTTCAAACTCAGGTTTTCCAGGTTTGTAACCTAACTTCAGCAACCATAATCAATGTCAAGCCTTACATGCTTCTGAGCCTCAGATTGAGATTCCTTGCTTGACTGCCTTGAGTTTGACATAGTAGGAAGGCAGAAAAAAAAACAGGATTAAGATTGTATTCAGTTTTTATATGATTTGCCACTGCATTGGGGCAGCACCTGTTGGGCCCCATATTGCTCTAGTTATACAGGATGCTCAGTTTTGTATTATTGTAATGTGGAGATATTGGCTACTGAAGTCTTGACTTGAGCCCACTTCAAGTCAAGCGATGTCCCTCAAAGTGAAGTCCAAACCAAATATTTGTAATCAGATGGCTTGACTTGACTCGACCTGAAGTGGACTGGCTCAGGACTTAAGCCACCTCAAGTCGGCAACACTACCCAAAGGTAGTGTTGCCACAACTTGCAACTCATGCCGACCCAAGTCGCAAGTCGAGTCACCAGAAGTCTTTCCGAAGTCGAGTCAAGTTGAGTCATTCCTATGACTGCATAGTAAATGAATGCAACAATGTGCAGCTCAAGCTGACTCGAGTCACAAGTCAAGTCGCCAGAAGTCGAGTGCCCAAAGGCAAGAATGGTCCGAATCCCATCAGCAGCTGCCAAAGCAGATCATCTGTCAGTCTTGACTTTCTGCCCCCTCCGGATGCAAACCAAATATTTGGCTGGTTGGCCATTGGAGAGATATCGAGCCATATTTCTGGATTCTATTTTTTTTAAATATTTTTTTCCTGTCTCTCAGTCTCATCTACTTCATGGCTGATGAAACTACTGCTGAGCTTGATGTCTATGATGACAGCTACAATATTCAATGTGATCCATCTATCCAGAGTGGGAAGGTTGGGACGTTCTCATATGACATTAACCATCTGCGGTGGAACAAACAATGGCTGTCTCATGACATTTTTCTTGTGTGGCTGGCCAATGAATCAAAGGCAAAAACTATAGAATTTGTTCTAAAGCAAAGGCATTCTGCAACTAATGGAGTATCAATATATGTGCAATATGTCTGTGGACGAAAGGGAAGTGGCAGTGAAAAGAAATACACAAAAAAACATCCTCAGTGAAGTCGCAAGGTTGAGACAAAGCGGGTGAGTTGTATACAATATCCTCTCCTCTGTATCACCTCTGACTGAATCCCTATATCCAAATCCAAATAATTCTAGATTCCAGGCGGTTGTACTTGTTCACTTGCAATCAAGACCTATGGAGATACACCTGTTGTTCTAGGATCCTACAAGCCACAACACAGTCACGAAATCAGTCATCTGAACTTGATGTATACTCGTATTCCAAAGGTCGCACATGAAACCATCATCAAAATGTTGTGAGAAGGTATACATGCAAGTATTGTAGTAGGCATACATTAAATTTAGTAACAGGGAGGATATCTACTGAGTAAAACCCTTGATGATAGGTTGAGAAGATTCAATCAGGTATATACCATAACACACATGATGAGGAAGTATTACTTCATGAAAATCTCATTATCAGCCGTGATGTGCAACGGATACAGGTATTGGTTTTCACTTCTAATCGGGGCCTCTCAACTGATGGCATTTGAAATATAGATGTCCATCAAGGCTGAGAGTGTACGCACCTCAGGCAGATAGATTTGGACCCTTTGGGTCGGCTTTTACTGCACAGGAGAGGACCCAAAGGGTCCCTTGATCCATCACAGACTCATGAGTGGGGACTACATTGACTCATGAGGGGACAGTGCTAAATCATGATTTGGGCATGATCAGGGCATGGTATTGACAATAAAACTCATGAGCTGGGGCATCCCACTCATGGGTGGGACCTGCTGACCCATGAGTTAGAGCATTAGACCCATGGGTTTGACCCCTAGACCCATGACTTTGACCCCAGACCCATGGGTTTGAGCCCTGGACTCATGAGTTGGACCCTCAGACTCATGAGTTGGGCCATCAAACTCATGAATTAGACCCTCAGACTCATGAGTTGGACCCTCTGACCCATGAGTTGGACCATCAAACTCATGAGTTGGACCATAGATCATGAGTTGACATACTCATGAGTTGGACCATTAGACTCATGAGTTGGACCATTAGACTCATGAGTTGACCATTAGACTCATGAGTTGGACCATTAGACTCATGAGTTGGACCATTAGACTCATGAGTTGGACCCATTAGACTCATGAGTTGGACCATTAGACTCATGAGTTGGACCATTAGACTCATGAGTTGGACCATTAGACTCATGAGTTGGACCATTTAGACTCATGAGTTGGACCATTAGACTCATGGTTGGACATTAGCTCATGAGTTGGACCATTAGACTCATGAGTTGGACCATTAGACTCATGAGTTGGACCATTAGACTCATGAGTTGGACCATTAGACTCATGAGTTGGACCATTAGACTCATGAGTTGGACATTAGATCATGAGTTGACCATTAGACCCATGAGTTGGACCATTAGACTCATGAGTTGGACCATTAGACCCATGAGTTGGACCATTAGACTCATGAGTTGGGTCATCAGACTCATGAGTTAGGCCATTGGACTCATGAGTTGGGCCATTGGACTCATGAGTTGGACTGTTAGACTCATGAGTTGGGCATCAGACTCATGAGTTGGACTGTTAGACTCATGAGTTAGGCATCAGACTCATGAGTTTGACCCCCAGACCCATGGGTTTGACCCCTGGACTCATGAGTTGGGCCATCAGACTCATGAGTTGGGCATCAGACTCATGAATTGGGCCATTAGACTCATGAGTTTGACCCCTAGACCCATGAGTTTGACCCCCAGAGCCATGGGTTTGATCCCTGGACTCATGAGTTGGACCATCAGACTCATGAGTTGAACCATCAGACCCATGAGTTGAACCATCAGACCCATGAACAACCCTCAACATTGCCATATTGGGAATACACCATATATGGCAAGATTATATAATATTATTACATAATTGATTATGTAATATTTCCATATATGGTGATATTATTTACTGGCATATTGCCATATATGGAAATCTTATGTAATTTATTATGTAATTGTATTATGTAATGCTTATGTAATGCTTCTATATATAGTAATAGCACTATAATAGTATTACCATATATGGAAATATTATGTAATCATCTGACATAATATTGCCATATATGGCATACAGCAGTGATTTGAGACGAAAATGGCCATAGCATGTGAAGGAGTGCTTGGATTTTATTGAAATAACATTCCTTGGAAAGAGGGGATCAAGCTGGATTGGATGGTGGTACAAACATCATGATCCACAAAGAATTCATGGCAGGGGGTGGGCAGGGATGTTGAAAACAAGAAATGTGAGGCAGCTCCACACTGGAGCCACCAAAATAATCATCCTCAGAGATGAGGATAGAGCACAATGGGCTGCATCCACTGGTACAAAAATGAAGGAAATTGATGGAGAAATGGGGGAGATGTGGATGCCAGCTCATCAGGGAGAAAAATGGCCATAAAACATGAACCAGTGGTCCAATTTCATTACAACCAGGTCCATTGGAAAGAGGGAGTCAATGGCTTTCATTTAACCGGAGATTTAAAAAAATTTGTCAAGGGTTCCCCCTACAATGTGAGTTAGATCCCCACAGCCCCACAGCAATAGGAACTGGATTGATCGCTTGCCGGGTCACCAAGCAATCGCATTCTATCCAGCCCCTGCATGCTGGAGGAGGCTGGGGTAGAGCCTCAGGTATGACAGAGGTGCCGCGTGGGCAGCTCTGTCTCCTCAGAGGTGGTGTTGAGGACGGCGTTGAGTGCGTTGCGACTCAACACCGGCAATTGCCGGGCTAGCTCAATAAGGCAACTCCCAGTCAGTAGCATATGACAAGGGGGGGTAAGTGCAGATGTATTATGTACATAATATATAGGTACTATGTAGTGCATATAAGTCCAGAGAAGCAAAAGACAACAGTGAAATTGAACAAGATTTGGAAATGCACCATATTAAGACCTTTAAACACCATTTGGGACCCTTCCAAGCATGGTATTGGGTGTTACACTGCTCATATATATGTCTAGTAACATTGGACACAACTTGGATCATCAGGGAGGCTCTAAATACAGAAATTTCCTTATTAGGATAAGTTTATTTCCTCCACCACAGCTTCAAATCAGGATATTGGAGGGAGATATTTGGGGGATGATTTCCCCTAACATATGCCCACCCCACTGGAACTTTTTCAGAAAATTCTTCCAGGATTTCCATGGGTTTCCTTATAAGGATAAGTTTGTTCTCCTTCCCATAGGCTCAAATCAGCACCTTGGAATGAGATATTTGGAGGATAACATCTCCTATCATATACCCACCATACCGGAACATTTCCGAAAATTTTAGAGCACCTTCCTTATTAGGGCAAGTTTATTTGCTTCACTGCAGGCTCAAATCAGCAGGTGAGGGTGAGATCTTTGGGCTATTACATCTCCTATTCTATGCCTACCAGACCGGAACATTTCCGGAAATTTTCCATTCCATTTGAATTTTGGTGATATTGGCACACACAGTAAAGTACCACACGACCTGCTGCAGTACTTTACTGTGTGTGCCAATATCACCAAAATTCAAATGGAATGGAAAATTTCCGGAAATGTTCCAGTCTGGTAGGCATAGAATAGGAGATGTAATAGCCCAAAGATCTCACCCTCACCTGCTGATTTGAGCCTGCAGTGAAGCAAATAAACTTGCCCTAATAAGGAAGGTGCTCTAAAATTTTCGGAAATGTTCCGGTATGGTGGGTATATGATAGGAGATGTTATCCTCCAAATATCTCATTCCAAGGTGCTGATTTGAGCCTATGGGAAGGAGAACAAACTTATCCTTATAAGGAAACCCATGGAAATCCTGGAAGAATTTTCTGAAAAAGTTCCAGTGGGGTGGGCATATGTTAGGGGAAATCATCCCCCAAATATCTCCCTCCAATATCCTGATTTGAAGCTGTGGTGGAGGAAATAAACTTATCCTAATAAGGAAATTTCTGTATTTAGAGCCTCCCTGATGATCCAAGTTGTGTCCAATGTTACTAGACATATATATGAGCAGTGTAACACCCAATACCATGCTTGGAAGGGTCCCAAATGGTGTTTAAAGGTCTTAATATGGTGCATTTCCAAATCTTGTTCAATTTCACTGTTGTCTTTTGCTTCTCTGGACTTATATGCACTACATAGTACCTATATATTATGTACATAATACATCTGCACTTACCCCCCCTTGTCATATGCTACTGACTGGGAGTTGCCTTATTGAGCTAGCCCGGCAATTGCTGGTGTTGAGTCGCAACGCACTCAACGCCATCCTCAACACCACCTCTGAGGAGACAGAGCTGCCCACGCGGCACCTCTGTCATACCTGAGGCTCTACCCCAGCCTCCTCCAGCATGCAGGGGCTGGATAGAATGCGATTGCTTGGTGACCCGGCAAGCAATCAATCCAGTTCCTATTGCTGTGGGGCTGTGGGGATCTAACTCACATTGTAGGGGGAACCCTTGACAAATTTTTTTAAATCTCTGGTTAAATGAAAGCCATTGACTCCCTCTTTCCAATGGACCTGGTTGTAATGAAATTGGACCACTGGTTCATGTTTTATGGCCATTTTTCTCCCTGATGAGCTGGCATCCACATCTCCCCCATTTCTCCATCAATTTCCTTCATTTTTGTACCAGTGGATGCAGCCCATTGTGCTCTATCCTCATCTCTGAGGATGATTATTTTGGTGGCTCCAGTGTGGAGCTGCCTCACATTTCTTGTTTTCAACATCCCTGCCCACCCCCTGCCATGAATTCTTTGTGGATCATGATGTTTGTACACCATCCAATCCAGCTTGATCCCCTCTTTCCAAGGAATGTTATTTCAATAAATCCAAGCACTCCTTCACATGCTATGCCATTTTCGTCTCAAATCACTGCTGTATGCCATATATGCAATATTATGTCAGATGATTACATAATATTCCATATATGGTAATATATTATAGTGCTATTACTATATTACATGAAGCATTACATAATACAATTACATAATAATTACATAAGATTCCTATAAA
>MU128909.1:441299-469955 GCA_014904985.1 Hydnum rufescens UP504
CTTCAGGTTAGGTTCAGGTTTAACCCAGGTTCAAACCTGAAATCATGAGCCCCTTCAGACATGAGAAATATCTGAGCTCAAGACTGATTTTAACCATAATCCAGAATGAGTCATTAATTCTGGCAAGTTCCAGAATTATGTAAGCAGGTTTTGGTGGAGAAATAGGTTACTTTGAAGTGAAGTTAAACATAAAACCTCATACAAAGTTTATATTGACTATACATAGACTATGTGTATAGAACTTTGTATGAGTTGTATTACAAACATGTTTCATGATTTTATTGGATGTAATGGTCTATATGTTACTCACTTCTAACATGTAAGCTATACCCAAGATGGATTATCATCCACCAGAGGCGTGCTCCCATTGGTGACAATTAATTCTGTTACACTTGGGAAGTTTTAGTGTGCTCGCATGTAACCCCTGGAATTATGGTCATAAGATGATTTCTCGGTAGTTCAGCTCAGATATTTCTCGTTGTTGAAGGGGCTCATGAATTTCCACGGGTTTTGAACGCTTCGGTCTCCCACCATAGGAATCCTTTAACTCTAACTGATAGGTTTTCTTACCATTAGGTTCATGGGTTCTTTTGCCCTGTTCGAGAGGATTGCGCTGGTTGGGTTAAGGTTCTTAAGGATCAGGCGGTTTTCTAGCGCCAGGCATGGAAGGGGCAAGAATTACTCTGTCTTGAACCACTGATCTTGTGTCGGCAACCAATAATAGATTGATTGCTTGACTTAAATATAACTCCTCAGACCATTCGCCCATTATTTTTAGTCCATATTGAGCAGCAAGGCAACCCTTGGTTAGTAGAAAATATAGGGATCAAGCTGTGTCTCAAGTAATGGTATGTGTTGCTGTCCCTCATATATGCCTAGTACACGACCTCATACCTTCACCGAAGCATTTTTATTGTTCAACCCTAAAATAAATTGGTTTTACTGAAATATTGCAGCTCAACCTGAGACCCACCATAGACCATGCATGGCTGTCTGAAGGACAACTTAGGGGGGGATTCTTGGTTTTTTTTGCAAATATTCTCTCTCCCCATTTCTTTTTCATGCCTCCTCCATGTCCTCCCATACCATCAGATTCTTCTCCTAGGAAAGAGCCACATAAGAAGCTGCTACCTGGCCTAAATATCTTACTGGATCCATTTCGACCAACCTCATTCTTTCTTTCCATTGATATATCATTACTGTCCAATCTGTATCGATGGACAAGGGTGTGCAGTTATTGCATTAATGTCTCAATCGCAGCGTCAATGCTTTATGCATCCTTTTCAGGGTCATAAACCCTATGTTACACCTAGGACGCAAGGAAGGATCATGGAATCTCTGCGTCTATTAGTTAAGGAGTCTCATACTTGGAAGAGGGCACCCAGGTTGCATGGGGTGTGACTTGGGTACTATTGGTACCAACTCAAGCACATCACACTCTTGGAACGCTACTCTAGTATCTGAGATCTCCCGCTTTAGTGTCTACTTGCACTTCATCGTGAGGCTGCATACTTAGTGAAGGTGTCGTGTTGTAATAAAAACAACTTAGGGAACTGATTGCTCAAATGCTCTCGCCATTCCTTATATGCACAAGAACTCGGTTTCAGCAAATGAACAAGAAAGGCCACACTCATCCTCAGTGTAATACAGGTAACTACGAATTGTGTATGTGTAGGTTTAACCGTCACTGAGAACTTGAGCGAATAGTTGAACGTTGTCTGGCAGTGGATACCGGAAGCTGTGGCTTTAGGGGAGTACGAGCCAGAAAGGGGGAAACTAAGCGGAGAGGTCGAATGTACGGATAATGATGGGGAAAAATTAGGGTCCAGGGCGGGCAGATATGTAGTAAGACGCCTCCGGAATGCAGAGGCTCGGTTCTTGGTTGCTTTGAGTTTCCAAGAAAGTGGTTTGTAGAACTATGGGATGTGCCTTTAGCGATTACCATGGAGGCTGGCAAGCCCTTCCCCGCATCCTATATGGTTCGTCCACTTCGTCCATGCACATTGTACGATTTCGACACATAATCCCTCAACACTGGCTCAACTTGTTCTCCATATATCATTCTCCTTCCACTATGTCTAACGGCTACAGGTTAGAGTTGCTGGACATCCAAGGAAAAGTAAGCATAACAAAATACGTATCAGGTTTTGAAGAAAGAAGAAAGAAACATACTAACAAGACTAACCAAGCACTGACCAGTCTATAACCCACAGATATCCACATTTTGACCAGGAGAACGTAAACAAGAATACACAAATATCAGTAAACAGACCAACACAACATGAACGACATATAAGCCTTTCCACAAGCATCCCAGATGTATAAGCCATTCTATAAGCATCCCACACAACATATAAGCCTTTCTATAAGCATCACAGATGTATAAGCCTTTCTATAAGCATCCCACACAATGTATAAGCCTTTCTACAAGCATCACAGACATATAAGCCTTTCTATAAGCATCCCACACAACGTATAAGCCTTCCTACAAGCATCCCAAACGATATATCATTGACTACAGCTAGTCCATATCCCTTCCTATTCTCCACTGAACCCCATACATGTCTTGCAGAGTGTGATCAACCATTGAAGCAAACCAGCCTAATGAATAACAACAGAAATACAGTCTCCCATCCACACCTGGCTGAACCAGATTTTGATTTGACAGTCATCAGAGCTCCCAACCCTTCTTCTATACCACCACAGCAGGTGTGGTTCCTGAGCCCACTCATTGGGTGGCCTGTCATTTGTTTTGGTTTTGACCTGGAATAATAAAGGCTACATTAGTATAAAAATTCATAGCAGCGCAAAAAGAGTAGCTTGTGCTACTCTTTTGCGCTATTGTATCTACTGAGACAAAACATACCTTATGACCACACACCTGCATCAGCGGGTGTGTGGTTGTGTGGTTGTGGTTGTGTGCTGTTGCTGCTGCTGTTGCTGCTGCTGCTGCTGCTGCTGCTGCTGTTGTTGCTGCTGCTGTTGCTGTTGTGTCGTGGTCGTGCGGTCACATTTCTGTTCCTGGGTGTGGCTGCGTAGTTGCAAATTCAATGCTGGCAATTGTCAATACTCAAGAAGTGCCCAAGCGCTGGTGCTGCAAGCACAACACACAATAGTACCAAGCATGTATATTTAAAATAAATACTATATAATAAATATTTGTCCAGGAACACCTGAAGAAGGCAATGATAATGAGTCAGAGCCCAATAAGGCATGAGACGGTGAATTGCAGAGTGGATTGGGCCACTTCTACGCATCGGAATTGGCCCAATCCACTCTGCAATTCACCGTCTCATGCCTTATTGGGCTCTGACTCATTATCATTGCCTTCTTTGGGTGTTCCTGGACAAATATTTATTATATAGTATTTATTTTAAATATACATGCTTGGTACTATTGTGTGCTGTGCTTGCAGCACCAGCGCTTGGGTGCTTCTTGAGTATTGGCAATTGCCAGCATTGAATCTGCATCTTGCTTCCATCTCTGCAACCACAACAAGCAACCACCTGAAAAGGCAAGTGCATGACCATGCACCTGCCTCTGCAGGTGTGTGGTCACAAGGTGAGTATTTTTTTAGTAGATACAATGGCGCAAAAAGAGCAGCAAAAGCTGCTCTTTTTGCGCTGCTTTGGAATTTTTTTACTAATGTGCCTTTATTTATTTTAGATTGAGGCCTCACAACAAGAGCCCAAACAGGAACCTGATGCACAGGAATGTGACATGGCAGCGCAACACACAGGAATGCGACACAGCAGTGCAATGTATGGCAACACGACACAGCAGCACAGCGTACAGCAACATGACAGCAGCGTGATGCATGGCAATGTGACATAGCAGCATGATGCACAGCAATGCAACATGGCAGCATGATGCACGGCAATGTGACACAGCAACCCAATGACACGATATATGGCACCGCACCAAATGAGGACACAATTGTGTCAAATGACACACCAGGAATCACACACCTGCCACAGCAGGTGTGTGGTTCCATATCAGGTGAGTTCCTCCCCCCCACTACCTACAGCCATGCAAAAAGAGCAGTGAAAGCTGCTCTTTTTGTGTTATAGAAGAAGGATTGGGAGCTCCGATGACTGTCAAATCAAACTCTGGTTCAGCCAGTGTGTAGATGGGAGACTGTATTTCTGTTTTTATTCAATGGGCTGGTTCGCTCTGATGGTTGATCACTCTCTAACAAGTTAGGTATGGTATTCAGTGGAGGATAAGATTGTGGTATGGACTAGCTATAGTCAATGATATATTGTGGGATGCTTGTGAAGGCTTATATGTGTTGTATTGAACTGTTTACTGCTATTTGTGGGTACCTATTTGTGTCCTCCTGGTCAAAATGCGGATTCTAAAGAGGGCTCTAGACTAGTTTAAGCTTGATTTAGTATGTCAATGTGTTTCTCTCTTCTTCTGACTTAACTTTGTTTTCACTCACCTTTCCTGGGATGTCCAGCAACTCTAACCTTAGGTCCTGCAACTATCCTTGGCTCAGTATTTCGCATAGAGGGCTTCCAGTGACTTAGTCTTAACAACCTTGTATATGACTTAGCTCCAGATGGCTTTAGATCAGTACTCTCTTCAGATGCAAGCAGATTTGTAGACAGTAGTATATTCCAGTAGTGAGAAGATGGGGGGATACAGGAAAATCTACCAGCTTTTATACCTTTCTGAAGGTGGCTGTGTTTAAAGAATATGACTCATTCCTAGGTGAGTCATATGTGAGAACAATAGGGTTGTCAAGGAGGGTGAGTCATTCATAAAGTGGTTGCATGATAGGTGAGTCATTCATAAAGTGGTTGCAAGGAAGGTGAGTCATTCATAAACAGAACAAAAGGGTTGCTAAGAAGGTGTTATCTTTCATAAAGTGGTTGCAAGGAAGGTGAGTCATTCATAAACAGAACAAAAGGGCAGTCAAGGAGGTGTTATCTTTCTTATCTGTGAGGTTCTAGAAGTTATTTGTGGCAATGGGAGATAAAATCAAAGGATATTTCTGAGTTCTTGGAGATTAATTTGTTTGTAGTCCAGTGGTTAAGATGTTTTTGTTGCTGGTTGATAATGGGGACAAGTGCATGGGATGGGATTCGATGCAGAAACAACAGTTTGCATCTGTAATAGATGTTCTTGGTATCATTTGATGCGTATTTTTAACAGCTTTCTGGGCGCAGTAATTCCGAGCAGATCCAGTGTAAACTGACAGAGAAATTTGTTTTTTACTGATGGGTGTTGATTCTGATAGTAATATCGTTCTGCAGAGTTCAGTTTTGATCTGTTATTTGCGTGCTCAGTACCGTTGGATGCGGATTTTTTATATCTATCCAGGCGCGGTTGTTTCGAAGGGATTGGATGCGAACTGACGGAGAAATTTGGTTTTTTACTAAAGATTCCGGATTTTGATAGTAAAATTGGTCTGGAGAGTGCATTTTTGGTCCGTTCGACTTGTGTTTGGTACCATTCAAAAGATGTGAATTGTGGCTTTCCGAGAGTTATATGGGCATACCTCTCCAATCAAAACTGATGGAGTAATCGAACAAACTCTGTTTTCATGCATAGCCGTAATTAATTTCGTAATAGGTCACATGATCATTCCAATGGCTGGGATCAATGGATATTCGCATTTTCTGATACTGGATGTTTTTATCTTCCACAGTGGGTGTGGTGGGTATATGCAGGTGTGTGGCCTGCATGAACTATGCCCCCCCCTGTGGTGGCAAACCCCAGGGGGGGGGGGGATAATATGTATATAGCGTAATATGTATATAATAATAGTAATAATAATAATAATAAATAGTAAACAAACCATAGTAAATAAATAAATAATCTAGCACAGCCATGGATTGGCCAATAGATGGACAAAAAAACTGAATTGGAATGGCTTGATTTCGGCCATAAGGTCTGGGGGACCTCTTAGGTACCATTTTCTGCCCCGAAAGTGGTACCTAAATTAGGTCCCCTATGTGACTGACCAGCCTGACACAATTGATGAACCAAGTGCACCATCTGATCAGTTCACAAGTCGCAAGGATCTGGAATATGTGGATCAAGCTTATGCTCACACTCGTACTAAGAAGGAACTTGAAGACCTTTTGAACCTGGCACCCCGATACTTGAAGGAACATGCTGACAGGGCTTCCTATGGCAATATCTTCCTCAGCTATGACACTTTCCCTCCCATAATTGGCCCTGTGGTGTCAAAGCTCGACAGGTTGTGTCGACTTCAATGTGTTGAGTTTGATACAGAGTGGTTGATCCAAAAGCTTGCTTCATTACCACCAACTTCCATTGACCTTCCTCTTCACTGCATGGAGCTCCTTATGCGTGCTCATAAACATTGTGCCTTTGGTGCTGGTTTTGTTGTCACCATGTGGCCTACTGAAGGGCCAGTTCACAGTGTCATTCGTTGCATATGCCAGATGGCTAGTGCAGCTTTTGGGAGCACTCTCACCACCAATCCAGTTGCAGATGAAATGTTTGGTTTCTCCAAAGATCCCTCTGCTTGGCGTATCAAACTGGACTTGACAAGAGATTGTCCCCAGTATCCGAAATTCAATGATGTATGATACTTCTTCATTGTTTGGTCCAAATTTATCAATTCTATATGTGTTCAGTCATTCCATTAAGCTGTCTGACTAGTACAAGTAAGGTCAGGCATTGAGAGCAACATCAAGATGAGAACTTGGCTCGCCTGGCATCAAGATGATATTATATACATCCAAGATTACTGACTGTTGTGTCTGCTGCCACAGCGCAATGGGTCACACAGTATAAGTTACTGTTCTTTTTGGCATTGCCCCAGTTCGAAACCTGGGTAAGTCAAGAGATCAAACTATCCACCCAACCCAATGCTCCTGCATGAACCATGCAGGACATTCAGGAAGTCACCTTTTACAGTACTCCCGGTGTTATATCAACTTTCCATTCATCCCCCATATGAACCACCCCTGTGTGCGAGAGGTCAAAAATTTCCATTTCTGGAAGTCCCCCCTTATTTTCCTCAAGTTCACCCATGGCCGGGTCCTCTCAAGTTTAAACTATAACTAGTAATCTACTTCTGTGCACGTTATGGACCTAAATGGACTTCCACCCCAGCATTGAGTTCAGCGGGACTTGCCATGAGACACAACATCTTTTTTTCTGCCCAATCAGAATCCTGACTTGGTTTAACCTGCAGGTACCACTAGCGTAACTGTGGATTGGACATCTGTGGACATCTGGGGCTGTTGGGCCCACATTTATCCTCAGCACACTTGATTGTGGTTGCCTCTTGCATGACTCTGATCTAGTGTTTGGGTTTGGATAGAAATTTAACTGTTGGGCTCTGCATATCTGTGGTCTGGGAACCTCAACTGTGACTCCAGTACTCCCTTGTGCTCTTTCACTATTCTGAGAACCACATATCACTTGTCTTCTGACTTAAGAGGGGCGGCTAGGACTCGTAGCAGTCTTAGTTGTAACTCACTGTCTTTTCTTGCATTATGTCTGCTTGAAGGACTCGTTCTGGTGGATGGCCATCTGATGTGCTCCAAGGGCGGTCAAAGAAGATTAGCACAAAAACGACTAAATCTGTGACATCCACTTTGAATGTTAATTCGGTAGTATCCGAATTAAGGAGTGGGGAGGGACCGGAGGATGGAGGAGGTTCCGGTTCCAATGGATTAGTCCAGTCCATGGGACTGAGACCATTCCATCTAGCCCGACAGGCTAACAGTTCCTGGAGGGTTAGGGTTTCTATGCCCACTAGGGCAAAGTAAGAAGGTTTAGTCATAAAGTTGGGAGTCGCACAATGTGTAGTGCGTAATCAACAGGTCTGCGACTCGGTGAGTCAGACAGTTGATGATGGTAGAAAAGATGCATTTCGGGCTCTGCCATGGCTGGCTATCACTAGACTGATTATGTAATAAGAGACAAATCTAACTATAAGCCAGGGCAGCACCAAACTCCAGTGGAGAAGCTTTCCACTGGGTTTGAATAAGGATGAAGGAGAAAAGAAAGAGAAAAGGGGAGGCAAGAGCTATGGCTCTACCTATGAGTTTGCCAAGTGGCCTAAGGGACTCCGGACACCACTAACACAGCCCCCCAGTCCCTTCGGCCATGAAGGGTGTTCCCTAGTATCCTGGTCTCCTGGTTCTACAATGTATAACACATCATAATCCGTACATGTGGCGATGTGTGCTTTGATGGCATTGTTTTAACCTCCATAGTAGAGTCTTGTTGTGACTCCGGTAACCGGGGACCAGCCAAAGTTTGCTTGTTCGGGTGGGTCTGGTTCTGGTCGTGGCTTCCACAAGCTGTAGATGATTTAAACTTGCAGTGATGTTCATGACCACAGTTCTCCATATGCCCAACGTGTTGACATATCTCACCTGCATCTGGCGCGGTGTCTCGGGTGGAGTCGAACCTCTATATGCTCGTAAAAGTGCAACGCCATCATGATCAAGCCAATCGTCACTCAGCATGGTTCTGTTACATTCAACTACGGGTCCTGATGATTTATGCAGGACACCAGTCCCTTCGTTCCAATCCAGTGGGGTGGATATCGGTAAGTGAGTACTGTGCGACACTGGTTCGTTTGAATGTGAGGTACATCTCCCGTCACCATTCCTGTGCGTCCTGAATGGCTTGAACGAGTTCCCCCCCTTTGGGTACGTGGAACCCCTTGACAGGACTAAGGATGGATCTCAGGGGATTCTGCCGGAGATGTAGATGAGTTCGGGGATCCAGAAGGCAGTACATTCATAGGTCGTTACGCTTGGCTTGGTGTGGTATACTAACATGACTGTCCTTTTTGTTTATGGATGGATGGGATGCAACGTAGTCACCCAGGCTAGGTGACCGATTGATCACGAGGGGTACGATACTGTGTGGCACCCATGTGTCCCAACATCTGTAGATGGAGGGGCCTATCGATGAATCTGGCCATGTCGGTGTCCTTTGCTCACGTTCCTTTGGGTTTGTGCTTCTGCGTAGAACGAGCAGGCTGACTATTTCGTTAGGCGAGTTTTTCCCTGTAAACGCAGCCCCTTTGGTCGTAGGTTCTAACACTGAATCTTGTCCTGATTTGGGTCCAGACGTTCCAACATTTTTTGGGGACAAGTTCAAAATCCGAAGCACATCCCTTTGGAGTAGGCCCACCTGTGGGGTTGGCTGCACCATGTTGTCACTTTGTTCCCTTCGTGAACAACGGCTTCGTGGCGAGTACTCATTCCTTTCCATTATAAGGAAACCCGTGTTTGTGGTGGGGTCCCTAACTTGTGCAGACGTCGCAGTTGACTTGGGTTTCTGTGTACTGTTGCTCCATTTCTTGGGTGAGTTCGAAACTTCAGTCCAGGCCCACTGGCTAGACATCTTTGGTTCACCCCTGTGTCTTTGTGAGATCCTGAGACTATCGAGATTGGGCTGGTGATAACCCTGCGATGTCATCTCACAGTCGCAGGCACTAACTTCATCGCTGTGGTCGATGAGACTACATTTGTTTATGGGTAGTCGTAGGAGAGACCGGGAGTCGAAGGTATGACACATCCCTAGTCTACTAAGTACGACTAAAGACTTCATACTGAGACATGTAGATCCTGATCGGGCAATGGGGGCCATTACCGTGGGGGTCAGGCGAGAGTTCAAGGTGACCCTTCGTGTAGCTACTGATTCCGTGATAATGACTATGATCATCTGGGAATACTGTTCGGCTCCTGTCTGCGGTTTTTTAACCTGACAATGGAGAACTTCAAGTCCCGAACCTGTCATAGTCCCGTGGGGCAGACAGTAGCCCCTATGCCTAATCATGAGTGCGCAGTGCAAGATGGCAATTGAATCTGTACTAGGGGGAATTACAAAGCCTTGTGGGACACGTTGGAATCCCCTTCTTATATCGAGTTCCACCACAGCAAATCGATCAGATAGTTGGCCTCATTTGGCCCCTTGCGCATTCCTGTGGTACAGAAACCTTTGGTACTCGACCTTTTTGCTATAGCAGGCAAACCACGCAAAACTACAAACTCCCGTCCTTTGGTTGTTTGCTGGCTCTTGACGCAATTTTGTCAGAGACACCGTGGCTTCATTCAACTGCGGCGGTTGCGCATCGTTGTAGTACTGTGATGGGTACTCGTCCCCCCCAACTGTGGTGATACTTGACTGGGTTTTGTGCAACCGTGAGAGCCTGGTATCGTTGGTATTGGATCGAAGGTAGCACCACTGCATTATTTCGTAGTTCGGAGGGAATTGCCACAGTGAGCTTTGGATCAGAGCATCATTATATCCTTTCCTTCTAATCGGAGCTGTCCAATAGAGGTATGACGGAATTTCCATTTGAATCCTTTGATAGAGCTCTGACAATCCTTTAACACAGATCTGATTGTACATCAGCAACCAAAGACTTCGCGATGCCTCTGTGGCAGGTTGCCACCGTTTAGACTCATACTTGGCAGGCCAGTTTCGAACCACCCACCAAGACCACATCAATACGGAGTTCGAGCTCATGTTTGTCAAAGACATCAATGGGCTACGGCGTGAGATACGGTACTCAATGCTGGTCTCAATGATGAGATTGCCAGTGCCATTTTCTAAGATCCGGTTCATGTCATGGAAGGGGTCCATATCAATATTCTCAAGGTCGGAGGGTGTAATCTTTCTCTTCAGGATCGTCTTGTAGGGACTGACAACACAGTAGACATCCAAGGATTGTCGACTGAAGGTAGCCAGACCGAGATGTTGGTTTCATTGGACCCTGTTCATTTGTGGGAGTGACAGTGTCGCCTCATCGTTCCATCCTACTCGCGGATAATAGCTCCGTAATGGGTACTTGTCTTTCCCAGTACCGACGGTCTCATTAGTTCGACGGTCCCATACCAGGACCCCTTGAGATCTTCGAATTGCGCTCTCCTGGTTATCGCGAGCGAGTAACTTGGGGTCGCGAACCCTTTTACGTATTCCTGGCTTAGACATCAGGCTTCCGCTTGTTACGTCGTATGGGAACACTGGGGACTCAATTGGTTGCGGAGTCGGCTGTACAGCGAGACCCATAGGCAATATTTCTTGAAACCCGTCCTTATCCCAGTTCCGGGCTATGACGAAGCTTGAACGACTATCTCGAATCGGGTTGCCGAACTTGGAATCTTGCTTAGGTTTGACCTCGTACATCCTCGTGAGGTCATCTCCTGCCGTATCTTGACTATCTGTATGAATTGGGACCTGATGTTTGCAACTAGACGGGAGGACCGTGGTTGCTCTTAGGAGGGATCCATAGTTCCGTTCCTCTTCCTTGTTCAGGATGGAGCTTGAGTTCGGGGTACCGTCTTGCAATATATACCCGTCCTTTCTGGCTATGACAGTACTTGTAGTCACCACGGAATGTTCAGGTCGCAAGAATTCCTCTATGTCCACTCTATGAGTCATAGGAGCTCTGATCGGCTCGGTCACGTCACGTCGAGGCTCCATGAGTTCGCTACCATTCGTGAATGAGATTTCTGTGATTGTTTCAGTAGTCATACAGGCTCCGGCTGGTTCTGTCGCTCCGTGTGGGAGTATAAAACTCTGCGAGGCTGTGCAGTAAGGATCCTTCGTATCCATGCTCCCTTTGGACACGTTGGTGGAGGCTGACCTTTCTAAGGTTCGAATGGCATTTTGCAGGAGTTTGTGAGGTTGGTTCTTCTCGACCCCGCTCATGATTACAACCGAATGCCAGTACTTCACCATTTCTATTACCAGCTGGTTTGATCGGGATACGGATCCAGAAGGTTTAGGCATGTCCTTAGAAGGTTCCCCAACATTGGTATCAAACATGCCACTGACAAACTCAAGCTCGTGCTCGTTAAAGGCACTAATGAGCTCCTGTGGGGTAAGCTTATTAAGTCCAGACACGAAGGTGTCAAGTGGCTCATATGCGCAGTGTGGAGTACGGTACTCAATGACGGTCTCGAAGACGAGATCGACTATATTGCCTTCCCAAATACGGGTCCTGTCGCGAAGGAGGCCTGTATCAATGTTCTTGAAGTCGGAGAGTATAATTCCTCCATTTTGGATCATCTTGTAGAAGCTGACAATGAAGTAGGCATCTGAGAATCATCGGTGAAAGCTGACCCGATGCCGTTCGATGGATTTAGAGTAGCCTTCCAAGGGTTTTCGTCTGAACCCTGCGGTTGCTTCGAGTCCTGGCAGGCCCTGAGGTATCGTGTGGTTCCTTGCTACAAGGTCTGACTTGGGACCCGTAACAAGCTCGGACGTAGAAGGTCCAGTACAACTTCATGGCTGAAGTAACATCTTAGGGTCTTGGTCCACAGACTCTACACTGCATACATCGCCATTCCATTTGATTTTGGCAGAATACCTGGCTTGGGCAGAATTCACAGGTGACTCAAGTCCATCAGCTTGATTGTTGGGAGCCCCAGTCCGTGGCCGGCTATCCTGTCATCTTGAAGTTACTGTATCATGATTCCTCGAGTCTCGTTCCCTCTGTTGCAGGCATTCAAATGATCTGGAGTCCGGGGGTTTGCTCCGTAGGAATGAACCTGTCTGCACTCGCAGGTATGTAGTAGCTACTCTCTGGTCAAATCCTCGAGCTCGTCTGTCTTCTGAGTTTACAACGAAGCTCGAGTCTGGTGAACGGGGACTAGTGCTCAACTGGGGGTCCACCCTTTTATTAGCTCTGTAGAGGTGTACTGATGGCCTGAAAAACCTTGGCACGTATCCATCTAAACTTGTTATGTCGTACGGAAGCCCCATAATTTTGTTCGATCATGGATCTTCAATCCGATGACAGGAAGATTTAGGGGTGGTTCGGACAATGAGCTCCAGACTAGATCCAAGTCCAGCCCTCTGTTTAGGTCTAGCCTCGTGGGCATTGGGGCCCTGAAACAAGTTCACTTGTGTAGGTGCTTGCGCTACACCGTAACTCCCGAATTCAGTTCTTGTAACCCTTTCATCAATGGTATTGGGTTTCCTGGGCTCAACGACGTCGTGTCCAGGCTCCGGGGTTTCATTCGTAAGGATGGCTGCGCCGGGCCGTCCTGTTTCCCTCATTAATGTCAGGGGAGACTTCAAGACTTTAGCTCGAGTTCGTGGACAGGTCAACTCTTGTACATCTTCGTATGTTTGAGAGAACTTAGTGTGGCCCGGGTTGAATTGAGGACAGCTCTGCGATGCCATTTTGTAATGGAAGTAGGATTCCCACAAGTGGTTTCGTTCCTCTTCCTCATTCATGACCAAGTTCGAGTTTGAGGGACTGTTTCATGTCATATATGCATTTCTCCTGGTTACGGAAGCGCTCACGGTTGCAATGGAATGCTCAGGTTGTGAGGACCTCTGTATCCACTTGGGTTCTGAGATCCTGGTCAAGTCGACCAGTCGGTGAGTCGTAGGAGTCCTGGTATCAACAATTTCACTGTCCCGATCTGTAGTGAGTTTTACCTTGTTGTCGTCAGTCTCGCTGCTCCAGGACATTGGGACTAGGGTGCTTATGGTTTGGCTCCCTCGATTTCGACTGACGAATGATACTAAGGACCTGGAAGGGGTTCGTGGACAAGACTTCATATTCGGGCCTGCACTTACACCAGGATTACAGGTCCTTGTATACTGACAGACACCCGACTGTGGATCCCAGGACTCATCATTAGTCTTATTGTCCTCAATACCCCCTTCGGGCTCGTATTTCTGCTCAGGTCCAGTCTTACATGTGTGGCAAGAACCCTTGATTCCTGCACTTCAAATGGCCATATGATCCGCGAGTTGGGGGCTATGCTCCCAAGGCAGTTCCACTCGTGAAAATGGTGGCATTATGTCGTTGCTCTGGTTTGCTCGCGGAGGATAGCCTCGCGATGGGAGTTCGTGTTTTCTGATGACGGTAGTGCTTACAATTACAACCCAACCTTCATCTCGTGTGGATTTTGCCATCAACTCGAGTTTCACAGACACGAACATCTTAACTAGCTCGTCTTCATTTAGTTCGAGTTTCGGGGTGCTATCACAAGGCTTCCTTGCCCTGATCATAGAGAAGTTATACCCAGTATCGGTGGTTTTGTGGTTCGGCCAATCTACGGTGTAGTCTATTTGACGGTGGTAGGCTTTATCTCTAACCAGCGCAACCTTTTGGGGTAGTCTACAGCCTTGTTTACCATGATTGTCTCTAGTGGGATTCAAGCTTGTTGCGTTGTACAGAATCACCGTGGACTCAATCAGCCATAGAGACAGCGATGTAATGAAACTCATAGGCAGCACGACTTGAAACCTGTCTTTGTACCGGTTCTGTGCTATAGCAAAGCTCGATCGGGTCTTCATGAGGTCGTCTTCCCTCATCTCTTGACTGTCTGTACTAATTGGGACATCTGGGGGACCATTTCGCGGCGTATGCTCGTCCTTCCTGGCTACGGCCATGCTCATAGTCATAACAAAATGTTGCGGTCGCAAGGATCTCTTTGTCCACTTGGGTTTTATGGTCCTAGATGAGTCGAACAGCTCGCTTCATCTAGACTCTAAAATACCATTCTTGAATATGGCAGTAGCATCCACTCGGTGAGTCGTAGGAGTCCTGATTGACCCGGATTCGTTGTACTGAGATTTCGCGGCTTTGTTTAGTCGCGGAGGTGACTGCGTTACGCTATAACCCCATCCTATCCGTAGCTGAGAGTTTTGTGGTGTATGTCCATCCCTTCGGCCAGTGGCAACACGTACGATCCTGGCCAGGTTCTCGATTCCCATAGATATCGTGGGTCTAGGTAGGACAATCAGTGTCCTCTCTCGAAGTAATCTGCGGCTTTGTCCATCGTATAGGCTGTTCGTGAGGTCGATCGGGCTGTGGAACCCTTTCCCTGACCTACGGTTCGTCCCCTCGCGAGTATGATTTGCGTAGACATGTATGATGGGCTTGCTTGCATGTTGATAACCGTTCCATGGGAATACGTCCTTATGGAATGTTGGGAACCTGATGTCGCCCAAATCGGGTCGAGGGCGGTCCTGCAATGTCATTTTATGATCAGGCAGGGATGCTTGCGCAAAGTCTCATAATGCACTGTGGTGATACTTATTGGTTTTGGTTGATGGATTGGGGATATGGGACATGTTCAATGAACCTTGGACATTACCACCAGACAGTTCCATTCCGATCATTGTGAGTGTTAATATGAAGTTAGTAGTTTCATCCTTTGAACCTTTGGAGGGGAACAATTCTGTGGTTGGTGAGGCTGGAACCCCTAGCATAGTGGCAACAGAATCCCCTTTCGTCAACAGTCTAGCCACTTGGACTTCCTTTGCTGCCAGCTGAGCTAATCCAAAGTCTATGTCCTGAAATATACCTAGAGGACTACCGATTCCCTCGATGGCAGCATGGTTCCTTCAAGTTGAGGCTGGTTCCCTTGGATAGGAAGCTAGTATGTTTGAGGCATCCCAAAGGTGACGTCTCGCCTGGGAGACTGTAAGTTGGAGCTGGTTCAAGGTGGGAAATCCGGCTGTGAGGTTGGACTTCTCGAGATCGCATGGTTCGGGCCTGTAGTCATCACTAGCAGTAGTTTCATGGGATGAGGAGGTTTCCTGTACAACTTCCCCTAGAATGACTCTGCACTGCCAGATAGTGTGTGCCAGTGCCGGGTCTAGCTTGTAGTGAATGGACCCCGTACTGAAGTCATGTACAACCCAATTGAGGAAGTCAGTCGAGTCCACATCTAAGCTGTAGAGCAACCAGTCGAGCCAGGTGGAGATGATCTTTCCAGCCCGGGATGGGCTGTACTTGTTGCCTTGTTTGAGTGAAGTACGGATAGTCTCACATAATCGAGATGAGAGACAAACAGGCTTGAGCCCTACAGGCTTCACACATTTTTTTAGGGGAGTAGCCACCCTTCTTGAGGTATCCACCCAACTTGAGAGGGGGCTAGTAGTTCCATTTGTGAACGGCTTGTGGGCTCGTTCAGAAACAGACATTCCAGGTGACAGATCCTCGAAGGATGGGGGTGTCGTGTTTGCATCCGTAAGAACGTCGCAAGGTCTAGGGGATAGAGGTTGAACTGTTAAAGATCTAGAGGCTCTCTTGTGAACGTTTGAATCCCGAATAACTGCATCTGGAGGTGTGCAGAAGGAGGAAGAGGGTACTGAGTTCAAACCATGGGCAGTCCCATAGGGACCCGCCAATGGAGTTCTTACACACTCCACCAGTGTTAATTCGGTAGTATCCGAATTAAGGAGTGGGGAGGGACCGGAGGATGGAGGAGGTTCCGGTTCCAATGGATTAGTCCAGTCCATGGGACTGAGACCATTCCATCTAGCCCGACAGGCTAACAGTTCCTGGAGGGTTAGGGTTTCTATGCCCACTAGGGCAAAGTAAGAAGGTTTAGTCATAAAGTTGGGAGTCGCACAATGTGTAGTGCGTAATCAACAGGTCCACGACTCGGTGAGTCAGACAGTTGATGATGGTAGAAAAGATGCATTTCGGGCTCTGCCATGGCTGGCTATCACTAGACTGATTATGTAATAAGAGACAAATCTAACTATAAGCCAGGGCAGCACCAAACTCCAGTGGAGAAGCTTTCCACTGGGTTTGAATAAGGATGAAGGAGAAAAGAAAGAGAAAAGGGGAGGCAAGAGCTATGGCTCTACCTATGAGTTTGCCAAGTGGCCTAAGGGACTCTGGACACCACTAACATTGAAGAAGACTGCTAACACTCCTGCACGCATGGAGGAATCCCCTCCATCTGAGCATGACATGCATGCCAATGGTCTCCCAGCTGCTGCTGTGTGCCAGGCACCTAAGACTCTCAGAAAATATGGGTCTAAATATAAACACAAAGCAACCACCTCAAAGTCTTCGGCGGCTCAAGGAGAGGAACTTGCGGACTCAAACAGCGATGTGGATGCTGATACCGATATTCTACCAGCTGCTGTTGCCTGAAAGTCACCCAAGAAGGTTGGTGGCAATGCCAGAAGGCTGACTTCTCGTGCAGAGTGACTTTTGCTTGCAGATTCCAATGTCGATGGGGACTCTGCTCCAAATGCTCACTGCCACCCAAGGATGGTTGTTGAAATCCCTCATTCGTCTTCATCAAATATGGGACTCCCTATTCATAAACCTCTGCCCACTATTCTTTCTCGTCAATCTATCCCCCGCATGAGCCTTGTATCCAGCATTGCACATAGAAGCTCACCTGTCACTGCATGAACAAGTCCCGATCTGCCCACTATTCCTTCTCATCAATCTATCCCCTGTGTGAGCCCTGTATCCAGCATTACACATAGAAGCTTGCCTGTTGCTGCACAAACAAGTCCCCATCCGTCTCATGCAGAACAGGATGATGAACAGGGCTCTGCCAACGCTGGTTCAGATTCTGAGGACTATCATGGTGGTCGGTTCACCAATGATCAAATCACCTGGGCACGATCAAAGTGTCTCAATTTCTTCCGGGAATTGGATGCCAAGGCAAGGGAGTGGAAATGGAGTCCAGAATCAGTCAGGTGAATAGCATTGGCTGCAGCACCATCCAAGTCCCAATGCAATGGAAATGCATGGAATGCATTCCAATATTCATACCACCAGTCCCACCCTAACACAGATCCATCTGGTGTGTTTGTTCTTCATTCATGTCCCCTTCGGTCTGAGTACTAACACTATATGACTCTAGTTACTGCATTGGACTATACTGCACACATGGTTAAACCTGCATACAACACCTTGATCCAATCCTTCAGAGGTGAAGATACTGAAGAGTGGGCAGTTGAAGCAGCAAGGCTGGTTGCAGAACACAAGGGTGTGAAGGCAGGAGCCACCAAGCAGATAGCTCAATCTAGAGGTGATATTGTGCGGATTATGTCTTCCCAGAAGGAGAAGTGGACACACGACATGCACTGGCTTGCCACTATGGATATCCATTCACTAATTATAATGGTTAGTGGGAATGCTGCCTCCCCTGCTGCACATGCCCAGAATGAGTGTCGACTTGGATCTGAAGAGATGGCAGCATGGTACCACTCGAAGTTTGACATGCCAACACAGTTGGCTGATATCTATTGGTTCATCCTTGCGCGGCACTTGCAATATCAGGAATTGCATGAATTTATGGAGGAGGATGCTTTGAAAAAGTGGAATGAGGATCTCAGCAATGTGTATAAGACCAGGACCACAGTGAAGGATCACTTAATTCACCTTTTCAGGCCCTTTGTCAAGATGTCCATGTTCCCTTGGACTAACCTGGCCAAGATTCTCATCCAGCACAAACTCAGTATCACAAACTTTGTCCTGGATCATGAGTTCCCCAACTTTGGATCTTCCTATGTTGATGGCCACTCAACTGATGAATTCAGAGCATTATACTTTGCACTTGAGGAGATGAGTCCTGATAAAAGGATAGGGGTCTCTCAACTAGACAACTGGCCAGACTGTGATGCAGATGACATCACACTCATCACAGATAGGGAGGGTGCAGTGATACTATCTCTGCAGACTGCAAGGGATTCTGTGGCCAAGAAGGGATCTGAGGGGTCATCAGGGCTTGGTGTGAAGCGTAGTGAAGGGGATGCTGGTCTTTATGACACAGGGAACCACAGGAAGTTGCGAGGTGCAAGTTTACTGGGGGTCGCAGGTGTCAGGCATAAAGGAAAGCGAAAGAAGACCCTAAAGTCTGCAGCAACTATTTCAAGTGAAGATGATATGGCAGACAGCCCTGACAGCCTGTACAATCATGCTTCAACTACATTGTCCAATACCTCCAAGCCAGTGCACACCTCTCTTCCTGGACCTTCACAGCCACATCCCAAACCCCGCTTTACAATTCTGCCCAGTACAGTGGCTCAACCGACTAATGTACTGCCATTCTCTGGTGGAGACATTGAGGGGGACCCCCCTTTTCCAGGTTCATTCACTCAGCCAAACTTCAATCTTGGCACAGATGCTGAGCTTGATGCCTTAGTGAGCTTGATAAGTCAAATGCCATTTGATCCCTCTCTTGATGCCAATCTCTCCACACACTCATCCTTTGCAACAACCAACTTATTGAGTGACTCTACAAGTTGGCCTCCATATCAATAAACTGCCATTGATTTCCAGATTATATTTTGGCTACATTAGTTACTATGCTTTAGTTAATTTGGTTAAGGATCTCAGTACCTCCTTAGCAATAAACTGTTGATTTCTGCATCATACTTTGGCTAATTTGGTTAACCCCCAGTACCTATACTAAATAGAGAGAATATCTTAAGTGAGAGTTCTGGGGCCCCATTGGGCCCCACTGGGCCCCCATAGTCTCGAGTACCTAGTTAGGTACCAAAACATGTCTGGGATTTGCTACCTAAGAAGGACCAAACTTATGGCTGTCTGAGGTGTGCTTAAGAAACATTTCTGGACCCTGTTTCTGGGACTCATTGCTGAAACCATTTTTTGGAAGCAAACTTGCTGAGAAATGCTTTCAGGAAACAACTTGTCTCTACATCACTTCTGTAATTCCAGCCCAATTCTTTGCTTACTTTCCTCCTTGGCTGGGTGAGATGTGGTCTATGACTGTGTCAAGCCATAAGCAAGGTCACCTGGACAAATTCCAAAGTAGAAAAAAGGTTATTGTCATTGCTGCTGCCTCCACTGCTGTTAATGCAGTTCTAGAATATGCCCAAGGTCACATACTCCATGAGCCATACCACACCTCATCCCTGACTGGGGAGAAATGGTTGAGTGAGATGCTGGCATGTGAAGCCCATCCTGAATGGATACATGACCAGCTCAGCATGCATAAGCATGTTTTTCAATGGCTCATTCATAGTCTTCAACAATGGAGTGGGCTAGCTGCCTCAAAACATGTCTCAGCAGAGGAACAAGTTGCAATATTTCTTTATATTGCTGTGAGTGGTGGAGGTTTCTGCATGGTCAGTGAACATTTCCAGTGCAGTAATGACACACTATCAAAGTACACCCCCCCTCTCTTACTCTTTCTGTTCCCTTGACTAGAATACTACACAGGTATTTCAATCACATATTGGATGCCATTGTCACTCTGAACTTCTATAATTTCTATGTCTGTCAACCTACTGCACACACTCCAACCACCCCCCAGATTGCAAACAACCCAAAATTATCCCCCTTCTTTGATAATGCACTGGGGAGCCTAGATGGAACACATATAGCTGCCTATCCATCTGAAGAAGTCTGCATAGCATGTCAGAATCAGAAGGGTGGGGTGATGCAGAATGTTCTTGCCTGCTGTACATTTGACCTCCAATTTACCTATGTGCTCAGTGGCTGGGAGGGCTCAGTATCTGATACTACACTATATGTGGATGCCTGTTGAACAGATTTCAACATTCCTGATGGGAAATTCTACCTTGCTGATGCAGGATTTTCCCTATCAAAAGAATGTATCACTCCATATCATGGTGTGCAGTATCACTTGCAGGAATTTGGCCAGTCTAATATTCAGTAAGTTGGGAATAGGCACTCTTAGAGGTGAAAGCTGATTTTGAAGCAACCCATTTCAGGCCACATGACAAATATGAATTATTCAATCATCATCATGCACAAGCTTGGAATGCAGTTGAGAGGATATTTGGCATCCTGAAATGCTGATTTATGATCCTTACATGACCTCCTGAGTGCTCATTTTCAACCCAAGCCCACATTGTACCTGCACTTTGTGCTATTCACAATTTCATCTGGATCCATGATGGCAATGAGATACATGACTTCCCAGATGAGCTTGGGGGCCTGGATTTGGGGGGTTTATGGGATGGAGAAACACAGCAACCATTGCTTACTCCAGCTGACCACCAGCAGGGTGTCCAGCTACAGGAGCAGATTGTGGATGCCATGTGGAATAGTTATCAGAATGAATTGCAATGGCAGGGGGAATTGTAATAATATATACAATGGATTCACCACTCCCTACAGACTCTCTTCTAAAAAGAAATCAATGCTAGTGGCCTCACCAAGTGTGATTCTGAGCCACTGCTTCAAAACCTCCCAATTTCCCTCTGCATATATCTCAGAAAATGTATCTGCAGCACTAACATCCTTCTGAAAAACAATACAAAGTTGAGCAAGGCCCTCAGAAGACAGGCCAAGGAATGTGTCCTGCATGGCTTGGTGGATAGCACCTGATTTACAGTGTGGGGTTGAGGAAGGTCAGGTGACACCAACTGGGCAAGATTATTGAGACTGCCCCTGACAGCATACAGGGCTGTGGTGCCCTTTGAGATGTGGTGTGGAAAGAGTAACTGTCTAGTATCTGAAAACATGAGTTTGGAAGTGCTCTGACCTTAGACCTTGATCAATGATCTGTTGGAGTGTTTAGGACAACCTTATCTTGCTACTGCCCAAAGATATCAAGGAAACTCAGTTGAAATGACTCCATTCAATGAACAAAATAAAAAGTTTTCTACACATCAAAAAATATGCTTCATGTGACCAAGATTTGTAATCAAAAACCCAGACTCACAAGTATGACTAAGCAAAAGATATGACTCAGCCTGATTTAGTCATCCAAATGTCCCACAACTGCACCATTCCAAACCTCACACAGACTTTGATGCAGAAAAGTACACAGACATCCAAAAATGCATACAGTCATTCCCCACTATTTGATTGTGTGGCATATTCTTTGGCCAATTCTATATATATGCCTTATTGCTCTGGGGCCATGGTAGGTACTTACTTGATGAACATCTGTTCCAAATTTGGTGCCAAATGGTGGAGAAATGGGGTTGCTAGGAGACCAATACATCATGAAATTACAAGTTTGGGACACCTTCTAGTGCCGACTACTCTAGATGCCTTGGGTTGGTATCTCACATGAGCAGAACCCTTTAGGGAGTCCTTAAGAGCCTGGGTATGAAAATTCTCACAAGAAAACTCAGTGTGTATTTTGATTGGTGGAGTTTAATTTTTCCTTTCCATTTGAGCCCCATATTTGTTGCCTTCCTTTTTGGCTCATTTCTATGGTTGGCCATGCACACTCCCAGCACAAAAAAATATCTTGGCATCTCAGGAAAAATAAAACACAATCTTGGCCTGTATAGAAAGCTATAAAAAGCTCCTAACAGCTGCAGAACCTGAGGGCCACCAGGCAATTTCCCCTGAGCTACATGCCAAGAACTGTCATGTAAACCCATCTACATTCTGCTGGCACTTGAGGGGTGGTAGGGGGAGGGAAGAGGCAGCCATGGAAGGGCGAGGTCATCTGAACCAGGTTGAGCGTGACACACTGGTTGACTTTCTGCTCCAGATGTCCGACCATGGCTTTCCTGCCACTCATGAAAATATACAGGAATATGCACTCGACCTTGTCCAAGTGTGCCACCCTCATGTACAGGAGCTTGGAGGGAACTGGTTGGACTGTTTCATCACATGTAATATGGATCACATCAATATGAAGTGGAGTGCAAACCTCGAATCAAGATGTGCTGCTGCAGTCAATCCTGCTGCCATTGAACACTGGTTCAAGCTCTTAAAGGCACAATACAACAAATACAAGTTCCCCCCCAATGCTATATATGGGTTTGATGAGAGTGGATTCCTTTTTGGAATGGGCCAGAAGGTGTGTGTGATGTCAAGAAAGGGTGCAAAAACACAGCACATTCAATGTGATGGCAATCGCAAAAATATCAGTGTAATGTGTACCATCTGTGCCAATGGCTCTTCCATACCTCCTATGGTAATCTTCAAAGGCAAGAATATGAAGACTGAATGGGCCGCCAACAACCCACTGGAAGTATCATGAGTAGGGTCAATAGTTTCACACCTGAACCTATAACTGATTACTTCCAAGGATGTGCATTTCTGACAAGGGGTGGATGGACAATGAGCTGGCAGTTGCCTGGCTCAAGGATTTTGATAAGCAAACCAAGGAAAAGGCAGGAGGACACATGCAACTGCTCCTAGTTGATGGCCATAACTCTCACTACAATTATGAATTTATCAATTATGCAATTGCAAACAATATTGTCATGATGTGCTACCCAGCGCATACCACTCATGTGCTCCAAGGACTCAACATTGTTGCCTTTTCGGTGTTGAAATGAAACTGGACAGTTGAGTGCAACAAATGGAACATATCCCATCATCCAGAAAAGATCAGCAAAACCACATTTTTATGTGTATATGCTGCCACTCACCAGAATTCATTCACCACTGAGAACATCCTTGCTTCATTCACAAAGACAGGAGTTTGGCCATTCAATGCATCAGTGGTCACCCCCAAGCAAATGGCCCCTAGTATGGCACACTCAACTGCTGGCTCACTCCCAATTGAAGTCACATCCCCCATTAAATGCATCATGTACTTCCACAATCAGCTGATGGCCAAGTGATACAACCGAGATGACTTGCCGGTAATGGATGAGTCCCAGAACATTCATATGTACAAAGCAGGCAACACGGAGCTCACCATAGATCCCACCCTCCTTCCCCTGAACCCATCTGTGAGTTCTACCACCATCCCAGGCACTCCCAGTAGCCCAGTTACCCTGACAAAGGCCCCTACCCTGCCACCTACCTTTGAGCAAGCTGAACAAAGGCAACAGAATCACTCGAAACAACATTAGCATTCTTGTCATCATCCTCCTTTATAGTGTCTTCATCTCCACTTTGCTCGATGTTCAAACTCCCCAAGCATGTATACGGTATAGAAGAAGGGTTGGGAGCTCCGATGACTGTCAAATCAAAATCTGGTTCAGCCAGTGTGTAGATGGGAGACTGTATTTCTGTTGTTATTCATTGGGCTGGTTCACTTCAATGGTTGATCACACTCTGCAAGATGTGTATGGTGTTCAGTGGAGAATAGGAAGGGATATGGACTAGCTGTAGTCAATGATATATCGTTTTGGGATGCTTGTAGAAAGGCTTATACATTTGGGATGCTTGTGGAAAGGCTTGTACATCATGTAGGATGCTTATGGAAAGGCTTATACATCTGGGATGCTTGTGGAAAGGCTTATATGTTGTTCATGTTGTGTTGGTCTGTTTACTGATATTTGTGTATTCTTGTTTATGTTCTCCTGGTCAAAATGCGGATATCTGTGGGTTATAGACTGGTCAGTGCTTGGTTAGTCTTGTTAGTATGTTTCTTTCTTCTTTCTTCAGAACCTGATATGTATTTCATTATGCTTACTTTTCCTTGGATGTCCAGCAACTCTAACCTTAGGTCCTGCAACTATCCTTGGCTTTAGTGATTTGTGTAGAGGGCTACCAGTGGCTTTGTCTCAACAACCTTGAAGATGACTTAGTTCCAGATGGCTTATAGATAGACTGTTCTTTAGAGGCAAGCAGAAAAGTTGACAGTGGTTGACAGTGATGATTTCCATAGAGGAGATGATTGTGTGGGAATACAGGAAATCTACCAGCTTTTATATCTTTCTGAGGGTGGCTGTGTTTAAGAAATATGACTCCCCCATGGGTGAGTCATATGTGAGTCATAGGTGAGAACAAAAGAAAAATAACAAGATGATGTAATAATGCAGTCATAGCTGAGTCATGCATAAGGAGAACAAAAGGAATCATGAGGGATGATGTCATAGTGATGTCATTCATAAAGAGAACAAAAGGAATCATGAGGGGGAGTGATGTCACCAATTTGCTGAGCATGTGGAATGCTTGGAGTCATGTGGTCACTGACCATGTGGAGCATTCTGGAGGTGAAATGAAAGGATATCTCCAGGTTTTGGAGATTAATTTGTGCATAGTCCAATGGTTAAGGTGTTTTGCTGTTGGTTGATAATGGGGACAAGTGCATGGGATGGGATTCAATGCAGAAACAGCAGTTTGAATCCATAATAGACGTTCTTGGTATCATTAGATGCATATTTTTAACACCTTTCTGGGCGTGGTGGTTTCGAGCAGATCTGGTGCAAACTGACAGAGAAATTCGTTTTTTACTGATGGGTGTTGATTCTGATAGTAATATTGTTCTGTAGAGTTCAGTTTTGATCTGTTCTTGCGTGCTCAGTACTGTTGGATGTGGATTTTTTATATCTTTCTAGGCGTGGTTGTTCCGAGAGGATCTGAATGTCGACTGAGGGAGAAATTCATTTTTTACTGGAAATTCCGGATTTTGGTAGTAAAATTGTCCTGGAGAGTGCAGTTTGGGTCCGTTTGACTTGTGTTTGGTACTGTTTGAAAGGTGTGAATTGTAGCTTTCTAAGCGTTATATGGGCGTACCTCTCTGATCAAAACTGACGGAGTTATAGAACGAATTCGATTTCTGCGTGTAGCCATAATTAATTTCGTAATTGGTCATATGATTGTCCAAAGGTTGGGAGTGATGTGATTTCGCATTTTCTGATACTGGATGTTTTTATCTTCCACAATGGTCACATCAATGACCTTCCCAATGTTGACTGGCAGCTTGCCAATTTACCCCCCCAGCAGGGTCATGGTGCAGTGCACCAGTCTCATGAAGAGCTGGGGGTGGAGATTGGTGAGCTGCGGAGGGCACTGAGAGGGGCAAAGGAACATAAGGAGGCTGCCATGCAGCATGATGCAACCAATGCACAATTGGCCCTTAGTGGAATGGTGGTTACTCATTCACGCAATCAGCTTGCTGCCAAGGAAACAAAGAAGACCAAAGAGAAATCTTACCATATCAATAACATGTTCGGGCAACTGGTCACACATTCCAAATTTCAGGCAATCATGGCAGACATCCACAAGCACCATACAAACCAGGAACAAGCTATGTCAACCAGGCAAAAGCTCACTGATGCTTGGAAGTCATTTAAAATGACACAGGATGCAGAAATTGCATCATGGAAGGCCAAGCAAGACCAATGCAAGGCAGCAGGCCTGAAGGCTCCACCAAAGCCCCACACCCTCCTAAAGAAGGCTTGGATGGCACAGAATGACTCTGGAGGCATTACACAGACATCAGGCAATGGATCAGAGGGCGAAGGAAGTGAGGATGGAGGTGCCAGGAGTGATGAAACAAACCTAGCAGAATGGTCACACTCAGTCACAAGCGTGCAATCACTGGGGATTTGCCAATTCTGGTACCCCCTGCAAGACTCGCACACCCTGTTCCACAGAGGGAGTTCCAGGATATCAAATTTTTATCCTAGGTAGCTATAATACTTGTACATATCTCTCCCAATTTTTGGCTAATTTTGATCAAAATTGCAAGCTTGAGACAACTTTGAGTGAAAGTGCATGCAAATAGTGGGGAATGCACTGTATAAGGAATCAAGTTTTGTAGTTTTAGGTAGCTTTCAGATAAGACTCCCCTCAAAATAAAGTAGTTACAGATGAGAAATTCAAGTGGCCCAGTGACTGAAAGGCATACTCAGAGCAACAACAAGAAGTTGTAGATAGTTGTAGGACCCTCAGTGTAGGTGTTGCTAGACATCTAAGCCCTGAATCATACGATAATAAGTTCAAGCCCATAAAAGTTTTAAATCAGAAATAGCCTCTAAGTTTCAATTCAACAATCATGATACAAGCAGTCCAGCTAGAGTCAGAAACATTACATCATATCTGAGTCATCCATATCATTTCTATAACTAGTAAGCCAATCAACTCATTGAGACTAACCTGAGCCCCTCCCATACCTTTTCATTCCCAATCCCTATAACCTTAGCCAACATCTGGTGGTGTTAGTAATTTCTGCAGAGCTATAAAGCATCTTCTACAGTGGGGCTTTTTGGCATTGGGAAAGGTGGGTGCAGCAGAGCCAGTATGCCTATCAGCAGTAGAAGTAGGGGTAGACCTTGACCTTGAGGATGAGAATGTTGAATTTGCAGATGAAAATGATTGGCTTCCAGGAGGGGCAACATCAGTGTTGCCAAATGACTCATTGCAATCATCATCCTGGATGCTGCTTAAATTATAAATTAGTGCATAGGAGATAATTTGACTCACCTTGGCAGGAATATCATCCTCTACCCATTTCCTCTTCCTTGGAGGGGTTGTCCCATTTGCATCTGCAGGGGGCTGGCTCTCATGAGTCACACAACATGCAGACTGTCCCCTTGCTATTGTTCCACAGCAGAGTATATGCATATCATCAAACCAGGGCCAGCCATTTGAACAGAAGGGAGCAGCCTCCACATGTGCCTATTTCACAGCCCATCGATACTAGGACATCAGATTGGCCTGAATGGTAAGTTGGATTTCCCTTTCATACCTTCACATATTTCTCCCAGATCTCATCATCCACTCCTTCACACCCAACCTCATTATCCCATGTAAACCCTGACACTTCACACAAAGCTGCCACAATTTTGTATACAGTATATTATGTCTCCTTTGGCATCTATGTGTCCTTCAGCATTCTCCACCTATCTTGCTCAATTTTACAGGAATCTCTTAGCTCTGAATTGAAATAGAATAGTGTACAAACCTTCCATGGCCTCTGAGAATTTCAGTTCTTAGGTCATAGTACAGCAGAAGTTATGGTGATATCAAGGTTTTAATTTTGGAAATTTCCATGTTTTGCTTTTGTAAACCTCTTTGTGTTAGTGTGGGTGTGAAGCTATTGGGATAAATTTTGGACCAATGGGTAGGCCCTATGGGCACCTTTCTTTGACTGTAATTACAGACTGTCAAGTGATCATAAAAGGCAATGGTGAGGATATCAATGCTAAGCTGCTTCCAAGTCTATCAGTGTACTCTCACTTATCTTCCTGAGTCATTCTGGTGTCAATAGCACATGGAAAAAGCAGGGGAAATACAGCTGATCATGGGTGGTGTGTTGCTTAAGCAGGAGAGGAGTCAAATATGTCTGTAGGATATAATGTTGATTGCATACCAAAACCCATTTGAATCATAGTTTACCTTCCATTTTTGATCTTACCATCTTTATCCTCATGCACTTACATACCCAACAGACAAGTGGGCCATGGTGCATGCTAAGAACCTGGTGAGAAAGCAACAAGAAGCCACAAAAAAGAAAGATACAGCTTATGGGGCAGCCCTCCTGGATCATTTACAAACTGGACTTTCTATCACCAAAGCTGCAGCTAAGCACAATGTCTCTCACACTACACTCAGTGATCACAAGCATGGGAAGTGCCCCCTCAGCAAGTTCAATGCTACTAAGGGCCACCTCTCTATTGCAGAGAGTAATATGCTCATTGACTGGGTGATAGAACAGGCTTCACAAGGCTTCCCCTTCACACACCACATGCTGAGGGAAAAAGCACAGGCCCTTCTTCGCATGAAGTGTGCTAACCCCAACTTCACAATTGGCAAGCAGTGGACACATACCTTCATTGCTAAGCATGGGGCTTGTGTCTCCACCTACTGGTCATCCTCCCTTGATCAGTGTCATGCCCATGCTGTCAATCCAACTACAACAAAAGAATGGTTTGGGCTCGTGAAGGATGTCCTTTATGGCAGATTCAGCAATGGTGTGCCAATCCTGCCCAAAAACACATATGGATTCAATGAGACAGGTTTTATTCCTTCACTGGGGATCTGTCATAAGGTCCTTGGACCCAGTGCAAGTCTGTTTGCCCCACTCCAAGCTCCTAATTGGGCACTGGCCATTGATTCCAAGCCTGAAAATCATTCAAAGGCATCCTATGAAGAGGAAAACACATGACTGTGAACAGAACTAGATCTCACACGCATCTGGAATGCCAACCAGCAGGGGGTCATTGAGACTAATAACACACAACTTGTGTTGCAAAACATCAAGATCAAGAAAGTCACAGCAACACTTCACACACAGGAGATGAAAAGGTGAAACTCTGAGCTCTGCTCCAGGTTCAGCT
>MU128909.1:469980-558234 GCA_014904985.1 Hydnum rufescens UP504
AAAAGCAGCAGAAGGAGAGACACACTGGGACACATGAGAGCATTACTGTGGTGTGCACATATGTGGTGATGGTAGCTACCTCACACCTACTTCATCTACAAGGGCAGAATTTCCTGAAGTCTTGGGTGTGGCAGAGAAGGAGACAAACCCACTAGGAGCAAAGTAAGCAGAGACGATTTTCTGTGACAATTCACAGAACAGATCCCTTCTCCAAAAAGGATTGCAATCTCACCTAAAGGCTGGACAGACAATGAATTGGGCTTAGTTGGATTCAGGGGCTATTCCAGGAAGAGATGTGTGAGAAAGCAAATGGGCAACCTTGTGTGCTGTTTTTGGATGGTCATATCTCACACCTCAGCCTCAAATTCATCGATTTTGCCCTCAATAATGCAATCGTACTTGCTTGTTATCCACCCCATGGGACACATGTGTTTCAAGGTCTTGATGTGGCAATATTTGGGGCACTCAAGATTTCTTTTGGTCAGCACTGCCTCAAGTGGGAAAAGAATAACACAGAGCCCATTGGCAAGGCCAATTTCTTCCTTGTCTATGCTGGCACACACTCTGCCACATTTACCAAGGCCAATATCCTCAGCACCTGGAAGAAAACTGGTACAATACCATTTGACCCTACCATTGTCACCCTGCCATGATGGCCCCATCTGTACCCACCTCCACACTTGGGGAGTTTCCTGTAGAACAGCGAAGTCCAGTCAAATGGATTTTGCAGCTTCTTTACCCAGCCCAAAATCAGTCCAGCACCAATGTAGACATCACAGAAGACACACCTTCCTTGCAGCAATTATCAGAACACAACCCAGGTGACCAGGCTGCTGGAGTGCTTGCCGAAAAAACTGCAAAGGATCATGTGTGTGATGCTATTCAAGAAGCACTCAATTCTACTTCATATCACCACTTACTTTCATTGTCCCCAGCGTGCTCATCATCAAAACCTGTGCCTCTCATTCTCAAGTCTGTTTGCCCACTCTGAGCTCCTAATTGGGCACTGGCCATTGATTCCAAGCCTGAAAATCATTCAAAGGCATCCTATGAAGAGGAAAACACATGACTGCAAACAGACTGATCTCACATGCATCTGAATGCCAACCAGCAGGGGTCATTGAGGACTAATAACACAATTGTGTTGCAAACATTGAGATCAAGAAAGTCACAGCAACACTTCACACACAGGAGATGAAAAAGGTGAACTCTGAGCTCTGCTCAGGTTCAGTCTCATCATGTCCTTAGCCAAGCATCATTCCAGGCAGCCCTGGTAGAGCATGAATTAGAGAAGCACAAGGAAAAGAAGATAGGGTAATGGTGAGGGCTAAGGTGGCCACAAATGTTGAGTGACTCACAAAAAAGAAGGCAGCAACTGTGGTGGCGAAGAAGCTCCAGGCTGAAGATCTTGCCCAGTGGGCAATTGACTGTGCAGCATGGCAAGTCATGAAGGATGGGTGGGTTAAAGGCAGGGAGGCCATTGCCCAGCAAAGCCAAAGCAACCAAAGGTGAGAAAGCCCATATTAGACATCAGTGAGGGCAGAGGAATTGAGGCCAGTGAGCAATTTACAGTGGGCAGATTGAGATGCAGGAACAAGGTGACTGTGGGGACAAAGATGATAGATGGACATGGACACAGTGAGGAGGAGCACATGGAAGGGATGAATGATCAGACAGTGATTGACCAATCAGAACACTCTGTTCAGTGGCAGTGTTCCACACTGAAGGAGGCATATTTTGTCACTTTCAACACCTGTTTGTCATCAACCTAACAACATGCTCAATTCTGGTCTGCTTGATCTTAAACTCAGGAGAAGCATGTACAATACACTTGTTCATGCAACACACAAAAGAGAATTCAAAAATTTGCATTTTTGCTTGCTGAGGATCCAAAAAACAACAATACTGCTGAAGGAGACATAATATACTGTATTCCTTTCATCTTCACAAATAGCCACAATCAGTGATACTTCTTACTAAATTTTATACCAAATATACCTTTGAATATTGATTCCTAACAGGTTCTGTATTCTTTGAACCACCCTTGGACAGAATCTTATTGAGAGCCACTGCAACATGAGCATAGACACCAGATTTCCAGCCAGTCTCAGACTGATTCCCTTCCACCTGCTCTGAGAGTAAAATTTGGAGCATTTCTGCCCTATCAGAATCAGTCCATTTGGCCTTTGAAGAATCTCCCTTAGCTGTGGGTTTGGATTCATTCCCACTTCATCTGTGGGATCTCAGTGGTGGATCCAGGGAGTCTGGAGCAGATAATGTCTTGCCCTTATTGCTTGGTTGACTGGCCCTAGTTTTAGGTGGCATACTAGAGCATAATTGGATATTGCCAGTATGTGAGAATTTTTACAGCCTCCAGTAATGAATGCATCAGAAACAAGTAGAAATGGGGCATCTGAACACAATTTGTTTCACAAAATGGCCTCTAGAAACAGCCCAGAAATGTTTCACCATTTTTATATTGAAAAATGTGTTTCACTAGAAACATTTCTCAGACATCCAAACAGGCCCTTATGTCTTTCACCATGACCCCCACTCCCTCACACTCTTTTCCCCTGGACTCAGAGCAAAGCCAGTGCTTAGCTCTGTGTCCAGCTCCTCTGTCCAAAGCCAGTGCTGAGGGCAGTGTGATTACCTCTTCTCCCCTTCCCCTCATTCCTGCTCCCAACCTGTTGTTGGAAGTGGGAAGTGTGAGCTCTAGTGCTCATTGCTTAGTATACTTTCTCAGGATGTACCAAAGCTCCCTCAAGCATTTGCTTGAGCTCTGATCAAACACTCTAGCTTTCCTCTTGTTGTGTGAATCTAAGTGGCTCCACACCAATTCTTCAACACCTGTCAACTCCACTTTGTCCAAGTACAACAATGAGTGCCCTCCTGAATCCAGGAGGCACTTCATTACAGGCACATCCAAGTGGGGTGGGTAGGTGGACAACTATAACAGCTTTATCTGGAATAGTTCACTGCATTGAACCAGTACTGTTTGCCAAGCTAAGCACTTTATTTAAGTGTAGCTATGCAAGAGGGCTGTGCAAGAACTGCTGGCTGAACACACTCAAGTTGCAGAAGGTTGAGATCAAGTCACCCTGTGCTGGTCATTGCTCATTCAAATAAATAATTTGCTCCCACTACAGTGCTGGACAAGCAAAGTCTGATAAGATTGTTGGGGTCCTCAATTCCCAATGACACCTCTCAGAAATCATTGGAATATGCTTAGAACAGTGGCAGCTACCACTGTATACCAGCCACTTTAGATAAATTGTAAATTTTATATTAATAGAGCCCCAAAATTTGGCCAAACCCCATAAATAAGGACCCAAGGCTGTAAAGGGTGTCAAAATGTAGGTATTAACTGTTATGAGTCATACTCGTAACCTCATACATAAGCACATCACATGACCTCATGGCCTTGCTACATAAGTGCCACACATCCACCTCCACCATCCTTAATAATCCCCTTACCAATCCTCCCTTGATCTTAGTATATAAGTAGCTACTGTTCATACTCTAGCTCCTTAGAAGATCAAGAATATATGTATCTGTGATTGTCTCTTCTCACCAATCCTCCTTTTGTCTCATGTCTCCCTGAGAATTCAGTTCTGCCACTTCATTCCTCCACGTTCTCATCTTCCACAACATTACATAATCCTCACTTCACAAGCCTCCTCATCAATCATATTAAGGGACTCCTGTTCATCCTCAGCCTGATTACATAATCACCTCCCTGAGCCACAAACAACCCTTAACATTAACAAGCAGAACACATTTTTGTGACTTTTAGAGCATCTCTGATAGCAGGAAGCCCAGAAATTCATGATTTGTTTCAGGATTGATGCCTCTTCAGAAAGTTCTGAGTTGTTCACTCCTGTGGAAAACTGGTGCACCACAGGCTCAGCAAGCAGGGGGATTTTGTGAATCAAATATCAATGCTGGAGGATCTTATTGCAAGGCAGGGCATTTCTGCATGTTCTTGCTGAAATTCCACTGTGAATTGAATCCTTCTCCTGACAAGGGGTTGAATCTTTCTTTATTCAGTATTGGGGTTATGATAAATACCACTACTGTGAGATATTTAAGACATCATTTGCTGATGCAAAGGCAGTGGCACAGAGTCACTTAGATGCCCCTCTAGACACTATCTGGTGCTTTATTAATTGACCATGGTGGTTTATGTCTGCCTATTGAATTGGTCTTACTGGGAGGGCCGTGGAGTGGGCAGTAAAGAAGCAAAAATCAGACTGAAGAGTTTCACAGTGGGCAATGTTTTCTATTGAAACTCTCATGAATTAACTATCCATGCTGTTCTCCATACTAATCATATGTATATAAATGTCTCAAGCCTCCAGATGCCTTATTCCAGCATAAGAAAGTTCCAGTGAATCACCCTAAAAATTTGGCCAACCCCAAAAATGGTCACATGATCACAACTTGGGCATTTTTGGAATCCTTGGAGTCCAGAGATTCCAAAAATCTACTTTTTGAAGTCTGGAACCCAGCAGAACAGGCTCTATTGAAGTTATCAGACTTTGCTTGTCTGGCACTGTATATCCAAAAAACTCACCACCATCCATTGGTCCCTGCTCCCTCCAGCAGCAGGGTCACTGTGCAGGACAGTGGACAGCCCCAAATAATGGCCATACACCAGAAATCAGCCCACTGGGGCTGTCCATTCACTCTGGCCAGGGGTTGCCCATTCAAAAGTGGGGGTTTCCTTATTTGGAAATCATGTGTTGAATTGGACTGCCTCTTCATTGGGCACTCCAACCTGCTGCAGGGCATTTTTTGGCTGCCAATTGCTGGAAGTATGTAAGCTACATTCACCTCTAAACCATAGTACAGATAGATAGTTAAGAAAAAGAAAATCTAAAACAAATTTGCAAAACAAAATCATGCATGCCTGGTGCCTACAGGCACTGGGCACACTATCCAATAGTGCAGGGTTCTAAAAAGCACCTAGGAACCCACACACACACCATTGTGTTCATGGGATCACTCATTCACCTGTTATCCACAATCTTGTGCCGGTACATCGGTTGTCAGGGCTTTGGCCATTCACAGTATTCAAAATTTGTGACAACAAAAATATCGTCATCGTCATTGCCACTTAGACCACAGGAGGGAGGAGGGGACAGGTGCAATAGCACAATAGATCCTATAATAACACAGTAAGGATTAAAACAGCACAAAAGGGGCAGCTTCATGCTGCCCCTTTTGCACACAATGACCTACTTGAAAGAATAGATTTACCTTATCACCACACCCCAGCAATGCTGAGGTGTGGTGTACTGGATGTAACCATGAGGTCTTGCTCTTCAGTTTTTCCAATTACAGGGGGTCAAAAGATGCACAATCTGCATCATCAATGTCATTCGAAACATGTGGAAGAGGTGGGGTCATAAGACCCATCACTGGTGTTCATGCTCAGTGTTGTTGACTCCAGTTCAGGTGCAGGGAGGGGGTGGGGTCATGAGACCCATGATCTGCATCATTGTCAATGTCAGTTGAGGCACAGGAAGAAGCAGGGTGGGTGGACAAGAGCAATACTTCCTATAACAAAAATAGAGGACATCATTAGTAAGAATTAAAGCAATGAAAGAGGGGTGGCTTGATGCTGCCCCTCTTGTATGAGACCCTGACAAAATTAACTTACCTTATCACCACACCCCAGCATTGCTGGGGTGTGGTGTACTCATTACTGGATGCTCAGTTTCGGTGTCCAGATTCTTCACTTGGCTTGAGTGTGGGGAACAAGCCTCATGACCACTGACTCAGGTGCAGAGAGAAGGTGGAGTCATAAGACCCATGATCCACATCATCATCGATATCAGTTGAGGTGCAGGAAGAGGTGGGGTGGGTGGGCAAGAGCAATGAATCTATAGGGAAAATGGATCATGTTGTTAGTAGGAATTGAAGCAACAGAAGAGGGGCAGTGTAATGCTGCCCCTCTTGTATGAGACCATGACAAAATTAACTTGCCTTGTCACCACACCCCAGCATTGCTGGGGTGTGGTGTACTCCTCAGTGGATGGATGGGTTCAGTCTCCAGATTCTTCACTTGGCTTGGGCACAAGCCTTGTGATCACCAACAATGACAACAATTACATCATCACTGGCACCTCTGGAGGGGCACGGACAATAGTGATTGTCTCTATAATAGAAAGTAGGTCATATTGTAAAATAATTAAACAAGTGGAAAAAGGAGTGGCTTAAAGCCACTCCTTTTCCACAGAGACAAATACACTTACCTGAGCTGAAGCCCCAGGACACTCGTGATCTTGTTAAATCAAATATCAATGATCTTGCTGAAAGATCGGATGTTTGACTATCGCACTAGGCTGTTTGCAGGCTGATAACAGCCAGAACTTGTCCTGAAAACCTTTCTACTTCATCAATTACATGCTTTATGTGTGGAGAATAAGGTCACTTACTCAAGGATTGCCCTGAAACAAAGGCCTTTGTCACAAAAAAGATCTTGAGGTGGTCAACCAAAGGACAACTCATACAGGCGGATGGATCTGATCTTCCGCAAGGCAATATTGATGACGGCGGAGTCACGCAAGCCCTACAAGATCAGCTTCTCAATGCTTCTAATGTTGAGATGGAACATTCATGCAACTTTAATCTCCTGAATCAAGAGTTTGCAACCTTTGGAGAATACAACTATGAAGTATTTCCTGCTAATCATGAGCAGATACATGGCCAGAAGCGACCCCAGTCCAATGACAAGGAAGAGTCAAGGCCAAAGAAGGCAGAATGTCCCAGTCGTGTATATATTGAGCTGCCTCAATGTCCTGTTAGCAAACAAGAGTTAAAGAGCCATGAGAATAAGCCTCCTACTGTTCTGAAGCAAGAAACACATCCTCCCGAGCCTTCTACTGCTGTGCCACCTAACAAAGATGTAGAGATGGGCAATGGAATGGCAGATCACCCATGAGTCCATGGGCCAGCCATTACAGAGAAAGAACCAGTGACAGCTAAGGACAAGGCCAAAGCTACATTAGACGATGAGATCATCCGTGACAAGAATGGCCAAACCAAGAGAAGAGCTTCCCCGGCCTATCATTTCACTAGTGAACTTCAAGAGAGCATGAATGTTGAAGCCCTATTCAAGTCCCTTATGAGCCAGGAAGTCCCTGTTGGACTTGGCGATATCCTCGGATCTTCCTTCGAGTTGGGCAAAAGGCTATAGATTGCCACGAAGACACAGCGAGTCCCTGTTAGTCCTGAGGCCATGCAGATGAAGAGTGTCGAGCTTTTGATTAGCTCAGCAGAATACAGAACCACTCCCTTGGAAATGAAGACGTGACCTCCGAGGCGCCCTTTAATCTATCGACCCCCGAAAGGCAATCATGGTGTCAATGTACCTCCAGTTGACTCAGATGACGAGACCAGTGAGGAAGAAAGCATTCCAGACCATACTCTTTCCAAATTGAATACTGACGGTCAAGCCGACGAGTTCTACACGCGTGACTTCGAGGATGAACACAAGCTGTAGTTCAATATTAGGGAGACTGACTATTCCCTTCGCCCATCCTTTCTTAATGGTGATTTGTTTCGTGCTTAATTTACTGATCTCCTTTGCTCGCCGCGGATTCCGGAGGTGCGACTTGCACACACCCATTCGGGCCATTCCCACCCAAACCTTGACGCAGTAGCCTCTCATACATCCGTCTTCGCCGTGGGGTCTGCTCGGGAGTGGGATATGTTTCGTCACAACAGGTCGGCCAGTATTATTGTATAAGAGAAGCACATGACCAGGAAGACAAAAGAAACAGCAACTACTCCTACTCGGCGACTATACTCCCTACATTTGCACTTGCCATATTCCGAGCCTTCGGTTGATGCGATAGGAGAGCACGGTTGAGGCCAGCAGATCTTGTTTTGTTTTGGGTTCGGTTGCTGCCAAGGTGCTTTGTGAAGCCAATTAATGTTAGTGCTTTCACCCCCCCTATCATGCCGTATCCACGTGTTCGGTGGGGTGGGCTTCGCTGCTGTGGATGTGCAAGGGAACTTGCACTGAGGGGTCCACACGACATCGATTCAGAGGCCCGCACGTGGCTGCCAGTCTCCGAGGCAACGATGGAGTGTTTGTAGATCCCAATATCCCGCCGATTACAAGTTTTATTCGTGTGCCTAGGCATGGGATTATCAGCGATGCGCACGCGGAGTTAGCGGACAAGCCAATTCAGTAGCTGTCACATTTGTTATATGTCATCGATATCATGGCCAATACCAGGCACCTGGGAAATTGCCTCTATCTCCCCCCGCTGGAGCAATGGCCAAGTCTCTCGCCTGGTGGCTACGTCTCGTCGTGTACACCATCACTGCCGCGCTGTCTGCAGTGTCCATTGGGTTCACGGTAAATGCCCTTGTCAAGTCAGTTCACCCATGTTTGATTTTACATGCCACCTGAGCCTGACACATCGTGTTGCTCCTGCAGAGCCAACCGGGATGTCAGCCGTGCAACGACTTTGACACTCACCACTGCCCCCCCAGGGACTAGTATCAGCACGTCTTTCCAGAATCTTAAGATCACCGGGGCCTTTCTCCTTGCCGGAGAAGGGCTGTTGGGCTTGACATCTCTCTTGGGGATCCTGAATCTGCTCTTCTCCATCAGTAATTCCAAGTTCACGCACCTCGCAACTATTTCCCTGTGGTCATTCGGATTCCTGTGGACACTTGGAAGCGCTATCGCCAACTTTCTCATTGCGCGGAAGGGGAGTGTGACGGTTGCTGCTTTTTTCCTAGGGTTTATCAAGATTCCTGACGAAATTGTGAGGTACGTTAATTTACCATATGTCCGCTCTCCCTTTCCGGCCGGCGGCTAACTTGATGCAATCAGAGGCTTTGAAAACACCATTGGTTACGATCCGCACTATTGGCCTCGCATTTACGGTGAGAATTTCTCCGTCCATAATGAAATCTGGCCTAAAACCCACACCGGTTTGACTAGTTCGCATATATTCCATTCTTCCTTGGGCTCTCCTCATCTTCGCCGCGATCGCTCTCGTCCTCGCGATAATACAATTGCTCCCTGCTAAAGTCAAAGGTGTCGAACGCCCTGCCGCAGCAGCTGAAGCGAATGAGAGCCCCGAAGCGAGTCCGGTCACCGAGGTAATAGCCCTTCGAATCGTCACTCGTTTTGGTCGTGATATTTATATGATTGCTCTGCTGATGGTCTTCAGAAGCCTCCACTTGAAGACAAGAGGAATCCTCGGCAAAGATGACAAACACGCGCGGGATTGATTCCTGAAACGCTGATCACGAATTGATATTTAAGCTACGAAGTCTGGAGTAATGAGCATGAAGAAGATAGCCTACGTAATATGTTGTAGCGCACTGCACGGTGCCCCTGCCGTCCACAACTCGACATACGTGGGATGTTCGGCCCCCTTTCCCTGCGTCTGTAAATAATGTCTCAATGAACGCAGTTGGCCCATGATCAAGGCAGCATTGATATTTTTTCCCTATGCTTCCTTTCCCACCATTATATGTATTACCTTGTGACGTTTACTAAAAGCCGAGGCCGCTCGTCCTTTGCGGCCACGTTTGAGCTGGGTCACATCAAACCCGAAGTGCCTTCACCGACGCAAACCGCATCGCACCATCCTTAAAACCGACAAAGCACTTCCTACACCTAGGCAGGAAAGCATTCAGCAGATCGGTCCAATGCCGTACGGGTCATGCACACCTCGGGGAATACTACTCCCGGCGAGTTCAAACAGAACCCTTCTCCTGCCCATGCGGGACCGAACTCCAGACACGCATACACGTACTACAGGAATGTGACCTTTACGAAGAGTACCGCAACCTCCTCGGCAACGAGGATGAGCGGGAAATCAAGACCCTCCTAGGGACAAGTGACGGTATAATCCGCCTCGCAGACTTCCTCACCTCATCCGGGGCACTCGACAAACACTGATGCCCAAAAGACAGCAAACGATGAATTCATAACCCCAGCAGTACGGGAGAGTCACACCCCGTACAGTCGTGGACAGGCAAAGTCATCCAATTTATTTTGCCTCCGAAAGACTCCACAAAATCATCTGGAAACTACTTCTATGTCTTCACAGATGCTCTAAGAAGCTTAACACATGCTCAGCTGCTCTTAATTCTGTTTTTTTTTTTGACAATTATACAAAAAATTTGGCCAGACCCTTAAAATTAAGCGCCCAGGCTCGGGGTTGTTCCTGAATGTGGCTATTAACCAGGAGAGTGTGATTTCATAGAGATTATGTCCCCAGCTGTGCCCAGGAAGACAGAAATGCACAATTAGTTGGAGCATGTGAGCGGACTCAAATTCGGAAACACCCGCGTGACCTCCCGAATTGACTTAACGGCCCGAATAACTTCTTATTTTCTGTGAATAAATGACCCAAATGACACTGATGATGAAGACACTGCCTAGGATCCATATGGTGCCAAAATACTGCTTCCCCTTACATTGCCAGTGAAGATGCCAACCTTAATGATCCTGGTGATAATAATTTAGAACGGGAGGATATTCACATAAATAAACAAAAGTCTCTTTTTCTTGATGCTGGTGAGTGGCTGCCAAGTGGAAAGAAAAGGAGGACACAATTAATTGTATAATACTTTCTCACTTTCTCACTGTTTATAGGTATATGTCTCATTTGCACTCTCCAATGCATTCTCTATACATAAATACAGTCCCAATACATGTTCCGGCCATTCCGGCTACCCTGGGAGTGATGTAAAATTTTGGAAAATCAGCCCAAAAATTTGGCCAATCCAAAAAAAGCCCCTGGAAAAATTTTGAAGGTGTTTTTGGGCTTCCTGAGGCTCAAGGAGTCCAAATCTGGTGGTACCTAAGACATAGAGCCACGGAATCAAATTTTGGATACAGTGGATGACTTTGCCTGTCCACGACTGTACCACATTGGAACGAAGGAACCAACCCCCCCGCGATACCGAACCCCCCCCATATTTCTCTCACCCCATTCTCTCTCTGATCTCTCCAATTATTGTCCAAACGTCTATATAACCACCGATACCTAGAAAGCCCACCACCCCCGACCCCGCACCCCGGCCTAGCCACACTGCACACACCCCAGTCCCCCTGATTGCTCCTTCTCGCACATAGATATAGCACACATATGTACATTAGCTTAGTACGAGACCGCTCTCGGCGCCGCCCGGCAGCCTAATGCGGTATATAAACAAGATTCCTCCTCCTCCACGTTTGAGCTGGTGCTCCCGCTCCACCATGAATCGCCTTGTAACTACGATCATCGCTGACAGGCCATGTTCGATCTACGTACGTGTGCGACATGTGCTTGGTAGTGGACACTGCCTGTAAGATGTGGTGGAATGCAGTCCATACTATGTCCAGCCAAAATTGGATTCAGCCATGATTTCGCGAAAAGCATTCGACCCCTTTCCGCTCGCACTCTTTACTGTAAATCTCTCCATTATCTAGTGGAATGATGGAATCTACCGGACATCGTTAGAGTATCTCTTAGCTGCCTAGTGGTGCCTCTTGGCATATTCTTGAAGAATGTGCAAGTTCGCAGTGTGCAAGCCGGACCAGGGAGCCTGAACTTGGTAACCAACCACCATTTGAAGACATTTATTAACTCCTTCCGTCCCCCCAAGGGGAATGAATAATCAAGAAAGAAAAAAACAAGTACAAAGTGCTCATAGCGCCAAATCCAAACACCCACCGATGTAAAGTCCATTAGACCGCCCCGTCCCACACCCCCTTCCTGGCCGTCATTCGACTCCCCACTTACTCAGTGAGAAGTTGAACCCCCCACATATTTCCACCCCTACGTTTTCCACATGCGAAGTGTGATACCTGGATTATGGCCAGAGTTTCCCCGTTATTTGGCCGGGTTTACAGTTTGAGGCCTCTTGATTGTTATACTGTATTTCATATCGTCATATGGGCTACCGCGTGGATTCCCCAAGTAGCGCCTACATCTGAACTCCTGGTAAAGGATGAAAGGACCTTGTGTTACTCGATTGAATGGGTGCATTGGAGCCTTGATAGTGTGGGCTTTGCATGCCATTTTTTGAGTGTTGATGGACTTTGGCACCCAAATATTCGGAGATAAATTGGTACACTCCGACCTAAATTTCAGCCGAAATTACCGGAAAACGTTCTCAAAAATTGCCGCAGTTCGCGGCGTCGGGATTTCTAGGTGTTACGTATTGTTATAGCTATATCAGGGTTCCTTCCACGCCCCGAGCCCGCCTTCTCCGCTGGGAATGAGGGTTTAGTATTCTTCGAATCGCTCCCACAGGCAAGGTCAGCTTCCATTTCCGCAAGTGCTCTGGGAGTGCAGGAAACGGGGGATCCATATTGCGAGAACATATTGTACAATGCATCCAAATGACTCGATAGAATAATAGGTTATATGTGCGCCGGGACTGGGTCGAATGTTGTGTAGCGATAAAATGGCTTTTGAGGCATGCGGCCTTATAAGTCCCGGATTGGGGGAAGAGGTAATGCGAATAATTCGCGGTGCTTGCGAGTCGATATTGATGTTGACACGGTCCGGCCGTGCGAAGCAAGACTCTTGAAGATTGTCCGTGCTGAATACTACATGTTCCCAACAAGGTCAGTCTGTGAAAGAATGCCGATAGAGATCAACAGGAGGTGAATACCTTGCTGGTGTCTTCATTCTCGCAAATCGCTTTAATTTCCATTGCCAGGCGCGTCATGAGGAACTGATCCCCCACGATGATCCTCTCCCGTGTAGCGGCGGTGTCGTCGATTAATTTCTCCGGTTTCGTAGCGAAATCAACTTCTCCTCGCTCTATCGATGGCACATGAACAGCAATACAAGTCAGCAAGGGCAGGACAAGGAATGTAATGTATCCACGCAACTGATTCCGGCCTGCAACTCCAAGCGCACCCAATTCTCAATGCCGCGTTTGTTCACTAGACCTACAAGGAGGAATTCGTATACCCCGGAGTGTCCGGGGCGATCGCCTCTGTAGAGCCGTATGCTTTGCACAGTGCCGAGGCGGTGGTCTATGAGACGCTTGTGTGAAACAACCACATTCAAGAATGGGAGAAGGCCGGGGCGAGAAAATTCTTTCGTGAGGCCGAGGGAAAGCATCGTCATCTCGATGGTGCTGGTGGTGTACCTCGGTAAGGCGGCAGTCTATGAGTAAAGCAAGTACAAAGGAAACAAAACGGTGAGGCACAGTGCATATCATTTTTAACAAAGCAACGGGCAAACGCACACGAAACCGATCCAATGCCATTTTAAGGTCCTGAGTGAACACGTATACTTCTTCGTCGTAATTCCGAAGGCGATGAATGATGGACAGGCGACGCCGCAATGTGCCCGAAGGTTCTGGATCGAGATGGAGTGCACTAATGGGATGCAAGTCCCTATGATTCAAGCAGGGGATGGCCTCTGTTAGCAACCGCAATGGCGAAGCATAATACTCCTGCAACTCACTCGGCGAGCATGTGCATTTCATGCTGAAGAGCAGGGGTAATCTGGGAAGGACTCATCCTAGCGAGTGGCTCTAAAAGCTCTACGAGGTATCGGACGAGATCTTCCAGCTGTACCAGCGTCGTTTCGTCCCCCACCTTCTTCTACATGATACGGAGGGAGTAAGTAATGCAGGAGGGATGACGGCAGTTCGCTAATGCGGTATAAGACTGGACTGACACTGTCGATCCTCTTGACGACCTCCAATAGGGCGTTGATCTCGCTTTTAATATCCGTGTGGAGAATATAACGGATAGCATTCGCGGCAGACTGTGCTGTGGTTGTCAACGTGTTCACCGGCACGGTTTTCGTGGGGGTAGGTGCTAGCAACTTGCAAGGTGGCCTCTTGGAAAGCGAGAGCATCCGGTGGACTACGGCTCGTGGGCAGACTATCGTGTGGATCTTCGAAGAGCTCATGATGCCGACGACGAACGAGGGCGAGGGGGGCAAGGATGTGGAAAGGAGGGAGTCCGAGAGCGGTGGAATCGTGAGGGATGACGGCCGCACGGGCCGTTGGGGGTGGCCGATAGAGAGTTCGGCCTAGCGGAGGTTGCGTATAGGTTCGGAGCAGGATGCCACGCTTCATTATGATTGATGACTCAGACACCCACCCATTTAAGGATCTCAGCTTTAGCAACGCCGATCAACGCGATTTTGTGGCGGTGAGAGTCATCCACGTGATTGGCTTAGTCAGGCCACACCAGTGAGCGACCATTTCACGAACAGTCTCTGTCCTTCGGATGGCCGTCGATGGCCTCGGGTGTATGAGGAGCTCAGGGTGTAGGGTTTACGGAGTCGGATTCTCACATGTTTTTAGGGCTCAATAGAAATTGTCCATAGTTAGGATCCACATCTTTGTTCACAAGCAACCGCCCTGTTGGGGGAAAAGCGTTACAAATATTACTAATCAGCCCTTCAAACAAAAATTGAGTGAGTTACCCTTCTAGGTGCAGGATCCTGGCCAATCTGAAGCCATTGTTGTTTTTGATTTATTTACATATCACTGTATGTATCCATCTGTTATACTCCCACAGGCATGAAGGCAATTTGTCTTTTCTTTTGATGGTGGATTGGCGGTTGTCTTTTGTGGCTCAGGGCTTCAAAGGTGAAATGCCCCAGTTAGTAAGTCAATTATTAATTCACTTAGTCAAACCTGTATAATCTGCTTATGTAATCTGCACAGAGCAACGATGGGGAATTTACTGTAAAATTTGCCAACCAAGCCATGGGCCTTCATCTGAAAGTTCCCAAGTTTTGGCAAAATGAGGGATGCCTGGGTGGTTTGCTTCCGACGAAGGATTCTCGGGACTTGCCGAACCTGTTCCAGCTCTTCTACTGATCGTTGCCAAACAAATAGGTTTTTTGTCATCGTAAATTACATGACATCACTTACTGGCATTGTGTCACGTGCCAATTATATAAGAGGGAGTGTCATGTGCCTATCAGAAATTTCGTTCCTTGGTCCCCCTCAAGACATCGGCATGCGCCCTCAAGACCGGCATACGCTCGGCAAGGGTGGATAGAACGCCTCTGTTCTGAAAAATTGGTGGCTGCCGAGATGCCGACCAAGAAAGCTGCACTTTGAAAATTGGGTAGTTCATTTTTGGGTTTTCATCACCTGCAGCCCTCCATTTTAGTTTCAAGGTACGATGTTAACACATCCGTAGACAGATAGCCGAGCCCTCGCTCCGGGAATGGGGGCATAAACTTTGCTGTGTGACGAACGCTACGTAATATTTGTGTCATAGCTTGCCTATCAGTACGTGCCAGCAGAAATAACTATCGGTGACCTAAATCCTTTAACGACGCAAGATCGTTCAGTTAGGTGACCTAATCACAAGTTCTAAGGAATGATCTTGTCGATCCACAAAACCCATAGTAAGTAGTTTTGCAAGCGGTCCTATAGCATATTTGGCCCTTTACAGTGCACTGCAATGGTATAAAGCGAGCGATATGCGGTCAATCATCCAACATGGCCTGTGCGAACGGACGCTCCGATCTCACGGATCCACATACGCATCAATCAGACACTTGAATGTCCTCCTGCTTCTCATCTTAATGTAGCATCAGTTGTGATAATCAGATATCTTTGATATGGGATGGGACTTTACCAGGGTCATAATGTTGTCTCTACTTCCGCCTTCACAACATATCGCCACGGTATCATGACCATGCCCACGAAGCGGCCCGTATTCGGATCTGCCTGCCCTAACATAAACTCCTCTGTATTCGTCAAGATCATGTTCCTCTCGCGATCGATGCACACAAAGGTGCCAATAAAAACGCGCCCATCCTTGATTGTAATCCGGTAATACTGTGACAACGTTGACCTGAGAGTTTCGAGAGGCCTGGAGGTGCACCTGTCAGCAGCAGCAGGAGACACAGAGCAAGGACAGCCTGCTTCACGAGAAAGGATATGCACCAGGCGCTGAATCGCTCGCCATGTACTTGGCGTGTGAAACCGAGGCGCGTCGGAAGCAACCTCTTTCGCTCACTGGGATGGACCAGTCTGGTGCTCCTCCTCCGGTTCCACATACCCTCCGACCGCATCATGCTGGGGTTCTCTTGATGCTGATCGTGTACTACCGGGGCGTGGACTATCAGGATGGGGGTCCCCCCATCAACTACACCCGAAAGTCAAGATGCGAATCCTGAGGCTATTGGCTCGCGAAATTGGCGAAGTGGGCACCCATCGCGACCCTCATAGACGAAATTTTCTCATGCGCCCTGAATTCACGTTCACGTAGATGAAAGCACCAACTCCGTATCGCACACTCGTTGGAAAGATCGTTTCTGGGTATGACGATCGAAGCCTTAAATCAGAGCTGGCACTCCTCAAGCACACACTGAATGAAGCGGCACGTCTAATTTTTTCTCTGCATCATCGCTGTGCAGGTGCTAACTAATATATAGCCAAATGTCATGCGAAGTCCTGAAGTCCTCGGAGACCTGTTTAGTGGTGTGTTCCACAGTACTATCATCGTAATGTCAAGCCGATTTTGAGGTCTTCCGTTCAGATGCCCGTAATCTGGTGGCTGGCGTCGAGGATCTTCCAGTATGTGCTAGTTGTCGTACAATAGTGAATAGTTGAAGTATGACGTCAAAATCACAGGAAGATACATCATGTATCCTTGTCCGTGTCTCTTGCCGCCCTTCGTAGATATTCTGCTTAGAAGGACTATCGTTTAGGAGCGTCGCTCCTTCCTGGGATTATTTGTCAGGCGCTGTTTCCTGAGCTTCAGGAAGCTATCGTTTGCCGGCCAGGTGCGCCTACATAGCGATTTCAGCGAGTGGTGCGAGGGAAAGCTTGGTGCTGGCTATCACCTCTCTACGGAGGATCGACGGCGGGGTATATTCACTTTCATCTCTACGCGCCTGCAATTAGACTGACGTCTTTTGTAGGACTCCAAATATATCCAGTAATATTTGATCTCCACGAACTATCGAAATCGGATCAATTTGAACAGTGAGCGGGGACTCCGAGTTCGATGGAATCAACTTGATGAGACAATCTGTCACAGGTTCGAGGCTTCTCAGAAAACTGGGGATAGCAAAGGCGCCCTAGACAGCCTTCGACGTTTCTATGACCAACGATTTGCATTGTCCGATGATTCGTAGGCTAATCCCCCATTCTACCACTCAAATTATACACTTATCGCAACGTTTCTCCAGAGTGTTATATCAACACTCACTTCTGAGCATGGCCGAACTCCATTATAATCAAGGGGAGCACCGTGCCGCCCGTCACGTAAGTTTTGGCCAGATTTTCATTCCACGTCGCCCTTTAGCACAATTATTCCATGTTCTAGTTCCTCGATGAGGCGATCAGAATTGCCAGAGAACGGAACGATACCATAACACTTAGTAGTTGTCAGAGGTTTGTCGTCGACTCCTTTCAACGTTCACGAGTTTCAGAGTCTAGGTTTTAATTGCTGCTTTGTCCTGGCAGTTTGATGCAGCGATATCACCAGACCCAGGAACTCTCTTTATCGCTCGTGATCGGACATCCACTGTGAAAGCAGGTATGTCGCCACTAGAGGTGCTTTGGGAAATTAAGCGATTGTTGGACTTGGTAGGTATTCGTTGTCTTGTTCTATACTTCTCTCCTAGAACTCATGCTGGTGCGCATCGTCAGGGCGAGGGATTGCAACTGGCGTTTATCAAAGTCACCGAGAGTATGGGAGTATGGGACGCCAAATTGCGATCAAATCTTGGACTCGAGAAATGGCCGAAACACGCTGTATTGGCGGTCCTATGGAAGCTCGCCGGTAGCGCCGCTTCATAGTATGCCATGGGGCTTTCTCTGACTTATTTGTCCTCACGTTGTTCAGGCATCGAGACTTTGGCCAAATGCCACGAGAACATCATCAGGGCATTCACTCAAGCGGGTGACGATGATTCTCGAATGGCGGCGATCTGTTCACAGGCATCCCGGGTGCGAACTGCTTTCCTCGCTCTCGCGGTTTGATTGTCCTGGTCCAAGCAACTCACTAGTCTTTTTAGTACAATAGACAAGGCTCTCAAAGCAAAGCCCTACGACTTCTTCTCGACCCTCAAACTTGGCGCGGACTCAGTTTCTCCAGTATTCCCTATGGGCGCACGAAGTATGGAACGTCTTTTCGTTTACAATGGCACGAAAGTGAGTTGGTCTTGCTTCCTTTCACATTCCCTCATACCCGTTGCTGATGGTGAGATCCGCTGTTGTGGATATTGTAGAGGACAGAAGGCGCTGCACCGTGAATTCTTGCTTCCAAATCAACCACCTGCGCCACCCGTTACTCAATCTCTAGGAGCGTCTTCACCATACCAGTCGAAGACCGTTATCACGGAAAGTCTCCGGCTTGCGATGCAGTACAAGGTTTGATGAAAGTGCTCCTGGTGTGGTCGAGGACCCCTCACGCTGATCATTCCCCCCTTTTTTAAAGGATGCAAGCCAAACAGTTGCAGCTATCAAGCCATTAATGGAAGCCATCTGGAGCGCCGAGTTCCGGGGGATGTATTCGTACTATCGTATCGCCGTCGTGTTACTCGCGGATGTGGGGCTTGAACTCGGCCTTGCGCATTCGGGACGAGCGCTAATAGAGGAGGTTCTTCCTCAGGTGCAGTGGGATTTGTCCCCATATCTTCTGTTGTAGATCTGAGATCGGAACCCTCATTCATAATCCAGTTGTTGCTTGGGGACGACCTGGAGTTGAGGGCTTATGCGAGTTTAACTTACGCGAGATGTATCCTCGCAGGCGCCGGGGCCGGTACGTTTCATTTGTTTGATGCATTTCACGAGAATGTTTCGTATGCTCAATTGTTATGTCCAGATGTTTCTGAGACAAAACTGAAGGAGTGCCGGCCACATCTGATTCGGGCGATCAAAGATTACAAGGTGATCTCGAAGTATGAAAAGGCGCTCGAGGTGCTGTATACATTCTCTGTTGTGTGCCATAACTTGCGGACTTTTGGGGAGCGAGACAGTTGGGCGAGTCAGTTCATAACGCTGGATGAGGAGAGAAAGGCAGCGGGGCGGATGGGGGTCACCGAAGAGACAAGGGAAGTCTTTAAGACTATTACTGAGGTCGCGTATGTCGTTGGCCAGGAGCAATGATGCCCAGATTAAATAATGATTATATGATGAAATGAATATTCGTGGAGGGGATATGACGCTCTATATCTGTTTCCCTAACCGTGCAAGGTGATAATTTATTGTCGGTTTTCGAGGATTAGGTCGACCAGGCTTGAAACCGAAGTTCTTCAGGGTTCGTCGTGGAAGAAGAAAGGTAAATGTAATCGCACCGGTCTTCTTGCCATGCAACTGCGGAGATTTCGGGCAGCACTATCACAGGTTTCGCTCCATGCCTGGCTCAATTCGTTCTTATTTCCACCAGCAGAGACTTTTACACTGGCCCAGCAATTGAGCAAAGTAGCGAGTTGGACGGCACAAGGGGCCGTGGGTTGGCCTATTTGAGCCTCCGATCTCAATCAAAGGTCCAGGCGGTCCGATCTCCTGAAATTCCACAGGCCACTCACCCTTCGTTGGACGGACTTTAAGACGGGAGACACTCATTGTGGTCACGCACGGGTTCGCGGCAAGTTGCGTGCACTCCAAATATCAGAGGTTTCCTCCACGTTGACAACAGCGCTCAGTCATGGCGGGGCCTGTAGCCTACAACAAGAACAATTCCGGTGCGTACGCGTGGTGGGGGCAGCATTACTTGAATGAATTAGTATTGAAATGACTATGCAACTCCAGGGGTCAAGCGCATCATGGCGGAGGCACGAGAGCTGCGCGCAGATGCGTCAACGGAGTACACGGCGAGCCCATTGGAGGTATTCCCCCTCTCTCTCCATGCATTGTCTGTACCCTACTCGACCCTGGTGTGTATCTGTAGGAGGATATATTCGTGAGTGCGCGAGTTGTGGGGTAGTGGATTGTAAATTAATTGATTCACATTGGTTACACAGGACTGGCATTGTACCATTCGAGGACCTGCAGGGACCGAGTTCGAGGGCGGGTTATATCACGCCCGTATCGTTCTACCTCCAGAATACCCATTCAAGGCGCCGTCCATCATGCTCCTCACTCCCAATGGACGCTTCGAATTGAACAAAAAGGTACGTCTAGCGGCTAGCCAAATTGATCCCTCCTGCTGAACTCGCGCCGTAGATATGCATTAGCTTCACATCTTACCATGAAGATCTTTGGCAGCCATCGTGGGGGGTGAGAACAGGTAAGTTGGGGACCGCTGTAGTATCACGTGATCCTGACACGGCATCGGCTAGCTATAATCGGCCTGCAGTCCTTCTTCCCTCTTAAAGGGGAGGCAGCTGTGGGTGTAGGGGGCATCGAAGTTCCTGTTCATGAGCGTAAACGTCTCGCAAATTTGTAAGGCGCTTTCTCGCGCCAGATCGTGGTATTTTGAGCCTGATGGCGATATTTCTCGTAGATCCCGCAATTGGGTTCGTTTTTGACGAGGAGAGTACGTGGATTACTTACTCATCTTGAGTATGTAGGTGTGCCCCCATTGCCAGCAGTCTAATTTTGAAGCACTGCCGGATCCTGCCCCGGAGCCATCCAAGCCACCCGAGGGCGATCCGTGAGGCCCCTGCACCTGAAACTGCATCCACCGCACCAGTTGATGCATCTACAGCATCCCCTTCTGCCGAAGCACCACCCGCGGCCATAGAGGCAACATCGTCGTCATCTCAAGATCCCCCGTATCCATAACCTCAACTAATATCGTCACCCCAACATCCTCCCAACCTTCTGAATCTAGTAGAGTCATCTGTAGAGTCACCGCATGTCCCCGATGCTGCGGCCTCAGTGCATCCGGTCCAAGTGCCGATTGCTCTCCCACCCAGGTCCCCGTCTCACAAGATGTGAATACCTCCCGACCCATGGATCTCACACCGTCGACGCCTGCTGCACGCGTCATCGCACAGCCCGCTTCTCACGAAAGGGGTGCGACGTCCATATCACGCACGAATGATCCACATGATGTCGGCATGGAGCCACGGTCGGCGCCATTGATCTTGGATCTGGCTATCATGGCGCTGGTCGCTCTCCTCGTTGCGATTCTTGCTCGCCGATTCCTTTGAGAAGTGGGGAGCGTTTCTGGGTGTGGGTACCTGCCTTGTATTACGTTGTTTTTGGCTTTTGCTTCCTTTCTGATCAGGAAATATCGAGGTTGGTGGGTTGCTGAGACGTGTCGGTGCCCCACATTAATGCCGTAGCATTTCCTCTTGCCATTAATTATCAATCATGTACATTGTATGCGTGAACGGCTATGTAGACTGGCGTCGTAATCTGATCTACGATGTGTTTATTCTTATCAATGGTTGCCCGAACGGGAGCCTCGACCAGATGTACAACCGCCAATTCGGATTTGCAGTATAATAAAATCACAAAGAGCAAACAGATATAGTGAAAAGAATTAAGATGGCAGTACTGCGACTAAAGAAAAAAAGAAGGAGCAGGCAGGCGTACTCCATGTACGGATATCCTACCGATCTACTTTTTCTTCTTCGGTGGATCCCTCAATGTCATCACGATCAAGTCGTCGTCGTCCATATTATAACTCGCGAGCGTATTCGCATTCGTCAGAACCTTGTTCCTGAAACTTAGCTTGATGCGACTGGCAGGGATGTTCGCCTTGATATGAGCGATGATCCTGTCTCGTAACGAGGAGATGAGCAGGGTTAGGGGGATGTCCGGAATCGTGGCAATCGCTCCATTGAGGTTCCACTCCGGCTTATCTGAGATATTTGGCAATTGCACAGATAGAACGATGGCCGCCTGGAAAATAGATATAAAGGGTTAGGCCAAAGCGCCAGGCGGACATGCTGCCCTGGACAGACAACGGCGAAAAGGTACAAGCACGCACCGGGTGCATACTGATCCAATCTTCCTCCTGAAAAATGATCAAGACAGCCCCATCAGCGAAACAAGCCATGGTCTTCTCAAAAAGATACGTACAGGGTAATAATGCCCTTCGGGCCGTTCAATTCGTGGGCGCTTGGCTACAGGCTCTGCCTCAGGAGCACCATCTGCGGGTCGCGTTGGCAACCCACCGAGCGCCGCAAGTCTCGATGGATGCATCCCCAACGGGACGCCAGGGCCCGTTGGTGGGCCCCCGAACGTTGGTGTAAGGGGAAGTGGATGATGCATTCCTCCCATGTACACTGAAGGCGGTTGGGGTTCGGCGGAAATGACAGCACCTGCATACGCATTGCCGCCTTGTGCGGCAAGGGTATTGGGGTTTTGAGGGAGGGAAATCGGTGGTGGAGGGAGTGATGAGGTTGCAATTGGATTGATCGATGGCCCAATAGCCGGTCCAATAGTTGACGTGTCCGTCCTGAGAAAGAAGGAATTGATTAAAATTCGGGCCAACATAGATAAAGAACCAAGCACCAACGGTCCAAGTCCATGTGCCTTGTGGATGGCCGCAATTTGTTCATCAAAGTTGACATTAGTCTGATACTTGTCGAGAGTGTTGGCTTTGGAAGCAGTATGTCCGTCCCAAACAGCCTTCTCGCGCTCCTTGCGACGGAGATTCTCTTCCTCTTCTTCTCGCTTGCGTTTCTCGTCATCTCCATCGAACAAATCTGCACGAGCGCGTGCCAATTGCTTGAGTGCAGATCCGACATTAGCACCTGTGAGACATCATCATCAGGTCTCCGTCACCACACGAGGGAATCCACCGAACACCACTCACCCCGCTGCAACTCATTGGCTTGGGCCCTCCTCGCTTCGATGGCGTCACGCTGACTCTTCCACTTGGGATCCAGCAATTCAATTCGCATGTGCTCTTCCAGTTCGTCGACGGGAATTTGCAGCCCACAAATGGAACATATTGTTACCGTTGCCTTTGCAGCTCTTGCGGCGAGGCCTATAATGAACCCAATAGTTAGATAACCAAGATCCAAAGAGTACGTAGCGCACAGCACACACTTTTCGGTACATAATCTTTCCTGATTTTCATCGGTGCGCCATGTTCGGTCGATCGAGCTTGAAGTTCTCTCGCTCGAGCTTGATCTTCTTCCTCCTTCTGTACAGCCTGTTGGTCGTCTTCTTCATCTGAAGCCACGTCCATCTCCATATTATCCGCAGGACGCGACGCTACTTCTTCCGCTTTGGCAGCCGCAGCAGCAGCATCAGCAGCAGCCTGGCTTGCCTTGTGTGCCTCGACTTCTGGGGCTGTGTTTTCCGTGATCATGGCTGCCATACGCTTCTGTGTTAGGGTCATGTTCTCCACCTCAGCGATAGTCATTGGTAATGGCAATTCAGATTGCGCATCGACTTGGGTGAATTCGATGGTTTGTACAATGGCGAAATCATGCCAGTCGATCTCGGCAAATGCGATGGCCTCTTCATCTCGCTCTTTCGCCCGCTTCGATTCGCGTTCTCGCTGGAATCGCTCCCATTCCCCTCGTTCTCGAGCGTCTGACAAGAGATTTGATCGTCCCTCAGGACCCTTGAATGAATTCAATTTATCGATGGCTTCAGGAGGCGGATACGAGAACCCGAGAATACTGCTCCACGATGTGGTTGAAATAGCTGAAGAGAGAATGGTCTGGCCGGAGGAAATCGAATTGATAGTTCCGACCTTCCCGAACTGACAATGACCGTAGGAAAGTTGGACCCCGTCGGGCAGTGAAAGAGAGCAGTAAGTTTTAAGATATCGCTGCAAAAAAAAGTTTAAATCGTTAAGCGATCGTAAGACGGGTCAGTTCTACAGGTGACGTACAGATCCAGAGCATTTTTATGGGGTACATCAAGAACAAATGGGAGAGTGGGCGGCTCTCTTGGCGTAGAGTCGAGAGGAGTGTTCCCTTTTATCTGCGCCGAGGCGGCAGACGAAGCGGCGGCAGCCTCTTTGGCATCGAGAGCAGCAGCATCGCCCCCTTCACGTATTTTCTCTATTCGATGCCTATAATAAGCATGGTAAGGGTCGGCCGCGTTCAAGAACGACCATTTGGGGTCCTGACGATGGTTCTCGCGAATCTTCTCCTCGAACTGTACAGAGTTGGCAGACACCGCGACAAAGCCAGCGGTCGAATCAATGATAGCTACGGAACATGACAGTATGTAAGCACCAGAGAATAAGGATTGTACACAGGTTCTACACACTCCGTAGCTCTGGAGGAGGATAGATCATTCCAGATATGAATTTTGGCACGCTTTTGAGGGTGCTATCGCCATTTGCCATAACATCATCTCCGGAACCATTGAGAGAGGGCGAGAGGTCTGAGATCCCCCCGTTTGTTACAGGTGGCAAGACTTCAACGACAGCCATCGTAAACGTCGGAAGCAATAGTGTGGCAATTTCCGCTCGATCCTGTCAATGAATCGACTGAAGTTACAGGAATCCCTCGCTGAAGGGGCGCCTATCCAGCGAGTGAGCGCACGACAACATGTGTGTGACCGAAATTATTTATCCTGGTTTTTCAGGCAAGAGAACATGGGAACCTCGCAGAACAGCTCATGGCGGTCGGCAAGTGGGTGGAAGCGCGTGAGCACCATCAATCCGCCGCCAAAGAGTATCAAGCCTGCCTGAAGTTCACCCGAAATACTGATGTGAGTGGATGAGGACGTGTTACTGTGGCTTCGGTCATTGCAAGTGTTAACGTCGGCTATTTCCCTTGTTGGTTATCCTTAACAATCGCTTCATAGTTGCAAGGCACTCTCCGCATGCTGTATGCGGAGCACGCCAAAGCTGCCCGGGATCTTCAAAGGAAAATTGAGGAAAATGACTTGGAGCCCAAGCAACGTTCTAATGGCAGTGATCGTGCTCTACCTCCCACACCTACCGGTAGTACCCCCCCACAGCCAATAGACTCAAGTCTCCTTCGCGCCGCTGTGGAAAAAAGGATGTACACACCACCACCTAAACAGCAATATACATCCCAGCGAAATCCTCACCATGCCCCACCCTCTAATGACCTGTCTACTTCCCCTTCAGGGGGTCGTACCGTCCTGTCGAGGAATCTCCTGCCCAGTCGACTTCCGCGTCGCCTTCGAGTTCTCGAATGTTGCAGGATTCTCAAACTACTGAAAGGATGGCCGATGGTAGCTACATGGTTTTGAATGGCCCCAGGTTCGCCAGATACGGACTGAACGTGACAGTCTTGAACTGAAACATTATCCAGGTAGAACCACAAGATTCTTTTTCAATATTCTTCAAGGCAATCGAGGGTATGCTAGACAAGTTTAGTCAGCCCGTCCCAATGGGAGTAGCTTTTGCGTCCGCACCTCTGGTGCCCACTCAGCCTCCCAATCTCCATAGCAATGGGTCTTTATCCAGCCCTACTGGTAAGAAAGCCGCACCAATGGAATCAGACCATGAAGACGATGGTTCGTGCCCTATACTAGTGAAATATGCAGTATCCGCCCCTAACCCGCATGTGCAGACTCGGATTCGGATTCATCATTTTTCATGATTCCGTCGTCCCAGCCGTCGACAAGATCAAAATCAGACACACCCTCAACTCAGTATCCCCCGCCGCTATTCCAATCCGGTGTGACGAAGCCTCGATCTGGCGAAGTTCGGCCGTCTTTGCAAACATTACAAGCAGAGAATGAACGACTTCACGCTCTGTTGTCTGAGGTAACAGCAAAGCTTAGCAAAGCCGAAGAGGTCATTCGGGCGCAGCAAGAGCAAGAGCAAGCAGTGCGGGACGGCGTGATGATGGTCCGTCGAGAGGTCAGTGTGCGACCTATCAATATTTTCATGAACGTTCTGCTACGTTACGCGGTCAGCTGCATTGGCTTTAACATTTCTTTATGTCTGTCTGCCAGGCACAACGTGCTATGGCAGCCTCAGTATCTCTCGGAAGAAATAATTCGGTATTCGCACACATGCCACAGTCCCTCCAGGCCTCTCTTATGGGACCTGCTTACGTTCCACCGCTGCCGGAGAAGACGGTCACCCCGGCCGTACCGATCCTTGACCCTGCGCTCGATATGACGACCCTTCGTCGAATCAAGGAGCTCGAATTCCAACTACAGGCTCTCAAAACCGACAATGAAAATCAGGTGCGCTCCACTCCTTTCCAGTTGGAATTTGTTCTCGTAAATGAATCTACCTTTTCACCTGCTCCATGTGGCGCGATGCAGCGCTCCCAAATTGCCAGGTATCGCGAACGTTGGCAGAAATTGAAAGAATCAGCCAAGCGTAAGCAGCGAGGCTCCAAGGACAGTAATGGTGATCCCACCCTCTCTTCTGGGTCACCGGAGAAGATAGTGGAGGAAGAGGAAGGTACGAAAAGCGATACCACGCTCGGGGGTGATCATCAGAACACTGCTCTGGCTCTGGCACTATGATCGCTCTTCTCCCTCATTCATTCCGAACGTACAATTGTTATTGGTATCACAACAAGGGACAAACCCGGAAACAGAACCCTACACTCCTTTTTTTGTTTTTGTTTCTGTTTGTTTTGGAATCACGCGTTCATGTTTGAATAAATAGTCTGTGTAGGATTTTTTTTTGTTTGTAATGAATACAGCGCGACGCCATTGTACGATCTAACCGTCCAGGCGTGATGCATATAACGGTGATGACGCGCTAGTATGGTTTACAAAGACGGGGCTGATGCAGGAATCAACTCAAAAGTGGAGGCGTAGGATGTAGGACATGCGGGGAACGAAAGATGAATAAAGCAAAGTGAAAAGATTGAAAGATCCTAATGTAAGGAATGGTCGTGCTGCTAGCGAGGATGGCGGGAAAAAAAAAGGCCAAAAAAAGTGCAATAAAGTGCAACGGTATATGAGACGCGTCGAGCGTGTGCGTGATGCCAAGAAGGGGAACAGTGTTTGAACAAGAAAGCAAGGGGAAAAAAATGATCACACACACGTGCTGTGATGGTGCGTGTCTACGAGTTGATGTAATAATGACCGAGAGAACTGGGAGATCCATCGGACTTCATGAGCTGGTTCGCGTAATTGACATTCCACATGTCGTGGAGGAGGCCTTCATGAGGTAAGGGTGGGGGATCGGGTTAGTTCATGTGGCAGAATATTTTGGAAAATAAAAAGGGGGGGCGGGGGGGGAGGAACTTCGCAGGCCGAGACTCACCAAATGCGAAATAGGCTTCGATCCAGTTCTGCTCATTCATCCACTGGGTGACCTGTGTCATGAATTCCCAAATATGGGACATGGAGGCTTGGGGGCCACCAACGAAATCCTAGTGGCAAGGAAACCCGGTTAGCCATTGGCAAGTGCATCTTTTTTGGCAGGCTGCAGCACCACATACCTGACACGCAAATTCTGATATCCACATCGTAAGACCAAAACTGTTGTGGAAGTCGGTGGCCATGGATTTGAAGGTACTGACGCCAGTGACATAGATATGTATGGCTAACACGTGAACCTGTGGATGAGAAAGCCGCTCCCTATGATCAGTAGTATTCCTGAACTGGGGGAGGGCCCGGACTCTCGAAAGAGACAGTGCATACCCCACAATGCGATTGACCGTCATAATTGCCGCACCCGGCGAAGAACTTCTTGAACCAAGCCTTTCCCGAAGGCCCCGAGGTGACAGAAGGCGAGACGAGTTTGTACCCTTTCAGTCCGAAGGGACGGATCTCTTCGTTCCACAGCTTGATACCATATTCTGGAGAGATATTTGACTGCGACGGCTCGTTGACTCTGAGCAAGCACAAAGGGTTTCAAAATAAGTCCTGGAGCGTCCCTTGTGATCAAATGCGTGGGGGGGGGGACGACTGACTCGTTCATGCCGATGAGAATCCATGTGCCGGGGTGGGTACGAAGTTCACGGAATAAGATAAGTTCTCTGGGGCCCCAAAGCATGCGTCCACAGGCCAGGCCTAGCTCAGCAGCACGCGAAGGACAATGGGGATGCCATGTGTACAGACTAGAGGAAAAGGGGAGCAGTCGTGATCATCTTATTTCTGGAGAATGACGGCGCATTGAGAGGCGTACTAGTGGGTCTTGGAGGTGACATATTGGTGTAGGTGGTCGTCCACCCCATTCGCCCACACGAGGCCGACTTTACCGTGGGCCCGCGGCTGGAGATTCTCTACATTTGCTCGACCCTCGATAGCGCGAGCGACAACGTCGTGACGCTTGACTGCTTCATTGAGGGCACCAGCGGAAGAGAGAGAGCAGATTGTCATCATGAAGGTGACCACAAGCCATCTTGCGATTGAGTTCATGAGGGGCAGTTCCGTTACCGAGGAATAACAAGGGGGAAGGGGGTAGGGGTGGGTTGCCTGTGCGACTCTAAAGCCTAAAAACGAAGGTGTTTGGTTGGAGGGAGAGTGTGGGCGGAGGAGAAAAAAACGGAGAGTAATATGAAAGGCACTTGCTAATCGGAATCTTTCATCTCCCCGACTAAGAACTGGCTCATATATGGAGAGCATTGGCCACTCCGCCACTTGGACTTGACAGCTCCATGCAGGAGCGAGCATGCTGAAGCTTGCCTGTAGCAGTATACCCCACCGAGGACTCCCAAGATCTATATTTCTCTGCTCCTCATCGCCGTTGCCACGAGCGTATATTGAACAATGTATCGGCTACCTCCGTGTACACTTTCCTTGGCGTCTCAGTGCCTCGTTCCTATCAGATCTCATTCGGCAGTCAATAATTACAATTTAGTTCGTGTGCGTGAGCGTGAGTGAAGGGCTCGTCTCGCAGAAATATCCTCTCGCCCGACCCAGGGTTCCCCGAGTCCCAAGGGTGCACGGTGGGGACCAGATCGTGGCTATCGCAACCGCCAATCTAATTTAATTTGATTCGCGCCAAAAAAACCCGGCCAGCCTCAAAACAGCATTAGATGGGTGCGCTGCCAGTTCTTCGACCCGGAGGCTGAGGCAGAACCGCCTGAAGACCCCAAAGGGGTGAACACACGAAAATTGGCGTTGTACATCGCAAAGTGAGAGTAATCTTGGCTATCATCGGTGCACCACGATGGACGGAGGCTTGGGTGATCAAGGCTATCTACTGCCCGTCATTCGTGCGTAAGGCCGCGAATGCCATCATTGTCAGGCAAGGCGATATTCCTCGTGTGACCGAGATCACGTATGGTAACAAGAATCGGCGAGGCATTAATCTCGTAACTGGAGACGCTAAGGATGGCGCTTGCCGCTCATCGCCAGTTTTCGGCACTTGCCAGGAGTTTCAATTTACGTTCTAGCCCGAGCGGGTCTCATCAACGTTGCCCGTCCTCAGCCTCATTCTCAAATACCACAACTACGCCTCAAATACCCCCGGAAGGACGCCATATATTCCCCTATGGTCACTAGCGCGACACAATTTGTATCCCTCCGAATTGCCCAAGTGCACATTCTCCCAATCACGGATGCTGCCACAGACCTTCCTGGTGGCCCCTCCACCGGCGGTCATTTGTACCTGATCGAGGGCACAGTTGATTCCTCAGTGGCGTCATGCACAGTTTGCACTCGTCCCTGCTTCCAAATTCAAATCTGCTGTTGGAACAGGGACCGTTTGTAGATGTTCCGGCCATTAGGCAATATGCTGGCACAACTGTGGACTTGCTCATCTCATCTGTGACCCTCGCAGTGGATGTTGACTGTACACATACCTGGGCAACCCATCTGAGTGGTATCACTCAGACAGAACACCCTCCTGTGGCCCGGGGCAATCTGCTCCACCCTGGGATCTATGAGTTTGTGCCAACAAACCCTATCTTGCTCTCCAGAATTAGTAGTGAGCACCACATGTGTTCAGCTACCTCCGTAGACTCCAAACCCTATGCTGTAACTTTCCATGCGGCCGTTACCCAACGTAATGATGGTACATGTGTGATGTCGGGAAACCTGGATACGCTTACCGCAACGCATCTCATCCCGAAGCGTATGGGATTGGATGGTGCAAGGGACGTGGTGACAAGATTCTGCCGGGAGCCAACCGATCTTGGTATTTATAGATTTGATCCAGGATCCTTCTGTTTGCTGGCCTGGATATGTGTATGGAACACCTTCAGTGCGTCATCAAGATGTTCGGTACCCAGCAGTATAAGAATTTTCTCAACATTTCACTCCCTATTCTACCCTTCAAAACAGTTGATGATTCAGATCATGACTCTGATGAGTCGTGGTCAGATAATGGGGGGGAGGGAACCGTCGTATCCCTCATATCGCTTTGACCGATTTCTGGCAGAGCAATGGAGAAGGCAGAAAGAGAAAGGAGATCATCAAGAACTGGAGCACTGGTCTCCTCCTCCGGTATCTGAAACCTGTTTTGTGTTCGGTGAGTTTTGACCTGCAATGTTTTTTCACTTGGACATAAACCGAGATAGCTCCGGTCCTCTATGCGTGTATATTGGCTACTAATGTTCTCCTCCTTCCCTATTTGGTGACCGCGGGGGGATCTTGTTTCATCGCTGTGTGCGGAGAGCGGACCCGCGCCCAGGATATCGCCGATTACATGTATTTGTAAGATCGCAGTTACAGAAACTAATTCGTTACGCATTATCGCGGTGGGGAGAGGGAACACACCACCTGGGGTTCCCTACAATCAACCCAAAAAAAGCGGAATGGGAGATATAAGAACCAAGTTTGGGGGGAATCCCACCTTAAACCCAGAAAAAGGAGGAAACCGAGAGAAGAGAGATGTTGGGTAGGAGTAAAATGAGAGTGAGGTATACAGCGAATCAACTTCGCGTTGACAGGGGGGGGGTCATCATCATGGGATAAGGAAAGAGATACAAAGATCGCAAAGACAAAGAGTGCCCTGGTACCCTGAGTTTTAAGCAGGTTGTGGCCCGGTCGGAAAGGCGACTTCGCCATTATTTGTCATCCACCACCACTTGCGATGTGGGTGTATGTAGGTATTGGGCTCCAAGCGCAAGGGTATTTTCCCTAGCTCGATAAGGATTCGCGCAATATTTCGTGCATCCTGGGATAAACATTTCACAGGGGTGAGATCAGGATCAATAAGATAGGTTGAATACGGAGATACCCACATCGATACCACAATGCTCACGCCGATAAATGGAGGCAACGATAGGGCCCGAAGTTGAAGCGGGACGTTCAGAGATACCCGCCTCATGTGATGTGGCTGATATGGGGGGTTTGTAGCGGTTGACAGCATTGGCTTGAACTGTATAGAAGAGGATCGCCATTAAAGTAGTTTTCAAATACCGGAGGGCACGTCCTGACCTGATCGCGGCTGACCAATAGTCCTGTAACGGCCCTTCGAATATCCAGAATGTCGCCCCGTAGATACTCTGGCATGGAAACCTGAATGACGGCGGCGGAAGAAGCACATGTCAATAACGAGAGTGGCGAAGAAGAACTCAGCATCCCCGAACAACCAACTATGCTCATGGGGAATGGTCCATGACAGAGGACATAGTTTCGCACAAACAATGTGTAAAATAAACACGTGCCTTGGAGATATAGCATTGTTTGACCACAAAATCGCGCACATCGAACGGTCCATCACTGCAGAACATGAATCGCTCGAGCCGAGCACCAGTATGTGCATCGATGAGCCCATGATCTGCGAGGAATTGGGAGAATGCGTCGAGGACAGCCGGCCATGCAGGAGCTGGGTTCACATCAGCCTTGAAAAGACATAAATATGCCTGGCTCGACCACATGAAATTATAGCGGGAGGTTCATACCTGAGTGATACCAGTTAGGGATGTGCAGAAGGGAGACAGCACCGGACGCCAGCTGGGTCTTACGTATGAGCGGAATTCCGCGACTTTGACAAGCTCGCTCGCACGGCCATCCTCGTCCTTGTCAGCCCATCGCAGCAGTACGACTGGCCACTCCTGCAGAAAACGCAAATGAGGCAGTCCTGTGAATGGTCGGGAGGATAAAAAAAAATAGGCGATGGAGACGCACAATGATTTCATTAGGATAATCAAAGCCAGCGCCTTCACAGCAAGTTGCCTCGACATCGACGACGAGAAAGCTATCAATGGGTTGTTTGATTCGCTGATCTTCGACAAGGGTATCTGCCAGGCTCTCTGTTGGACTCGATGGACCACTAGGGATAGAACCCTGTGCAGCGTAATTATTGTGGTGAACGAGAATAGAGATCGGAGGCGTTGATGGTGGGGCGGGTTTGACATTCGCGACCGAGTTATTTCTGCGAACGTTTTCCTCGGCGAGGACGTGTGCGATGTCTCGCTGGCTTTTGTGATGGGTTGGGCATGGTTAGGCGTGACGATAACACTTTTTCGTCGTCAAAGGAAGAGATGGTGAGGAATTGATAAACGAAAAGGGCGACGGAGAGGATTATGATAGAGATAACACCGAGAAGCCATGAGAAGGGGAGGGAATGGGTGCGCTGGGTGGTCGTTGTGGGCATGGGGAGGAGGCGAGTTGTTGGGAACTGTAGTCTATAGTGTTATCTTTGACTCCCGCCATAGCAGAACTGAATTGAATTACAAAAACTCGAATCTTCCGCTGTCTCGTTTTTTGTGATAACTCTTTTTGGTCCCAATTGTGGCCCACACTGCGCCGTAGTTTTTCTCCTCGCAGCCCTTCAGTCACGTGAAATTAGAGTGTACAAGTAGTGCACAGTACAAAACAGGACAGTTGGGGTCAACAGCCATGGGTAGATTCCCCAGCGGCATAGCGGCACATCGCACGCCGCAACTCAGCCTCAATTCCCCAGAATCACGTTGGTAATCCATGAGATGTCTGCGGTTTCTAGTCAAGACTTCTCTCGAACTTGATCATCGCGTGTGAATCCGCAATCTTACCGCGCAGCGGCGGTGCCTCATCGCATTGACAAACAGCGTCGGGATCAGAGAGGAATTATCCTGAATCGCTGCACCCACGGTTGAACACTCCGCATACCCACAAGTGGGGCCCCCAGAATCATCCGAGCATGCTCTGTGGCCACAGCCAGGATTCCATTCACGGCCAATAGAAATCCAATTGTGGCCTCGACGGTCGGCGATGTTAAGCGGCTATTGCCGGAGCCTGGAGACTTTCTCGGGGACAAGTGACAGCACAAGTCTGTGAAATGGCTGGCGACGATCTCGACGATGACTACGCTCCAGACGAGCTCGTTGCCGCCTCAGAGGATGAGGACCCAGTGGAGTTCATCCCCCTAGACGGCGAGGAAGACGTGTTTGCTACGACAGACGATGCCAAAGACCGACCCAACCCGGTGCTTCCGGTCTCTGGCGAAGAGGCCAAGCAGGCCAAAAAGCGGAAAAGAAAGGCTAAAGATAATGAACGAAAGGCTAAAGTGTGTCCGGCGCTCTCCTTGCTCATCTTTACCTCTATCATTACTCTGACTCACTAGGACGCAATAGAAACAACGCCTTACCCTATCGGACCCATCCAATCAGCATAATGCTGCCCTCACAGCGGCTCAGTCCCCGGATCAACTAGCGGCATTTTTATCACAAGGCAGGATCAAGTACTGAAGAACCTCTCTGTCGTCGAGCTTGATGATATCCGAATACCAGGTAGATATATGCGTCATATTGTCAGATGGACCTCACTGATACAGATAACCTTTGCGTCCAGCATCATGTATTGTTGACACCCGTGACTGGAAGAATGATCGAACCCATGAAACCATCGCAGATTTCATTCGCCAAGGTGCGCAACTGAGTCCCCAAGCATCCTTCCTCACATCTTCCATTACTATGGCGAGACTGAAAAATTTATCCTTAGTACAGTCACCCCGACATTAGCGACCCGCATAGCCCAAGCTTCAAAAAACAACGGTGCCCCGACCTGCATTATTCTCGCTGGTAACGCCTTGCGGGTTACAGACCTCACACGGTCTATCCGACCCTTGCGCGGGGAGAAGGGAGGTGATGTGGCCAAAGTGAGCCTCGCCTCCCCCTTACCATTCCCCCGGAATCTCAGTATCGCTTTTTTTTTCCCCAACTAGCTCTTTGCAAGGCACTTCAAGTTGGCTGAGCACGCCGAATATCTCAAACGCACAAGAGTAGGCGTGGCCATCGGCACCCCAGCGCGTGTTGGTACGCTTCTCTCTGAGACAGGTTCGTGGCGCATCCCTGCACGCCTGTACATCCATGACTTCCCGAAGTTAACACGAGGTGGATCGATTCATCAATATACACAGATGCACTCAGCCTGAAAGCGTTATCGCATGTCATACTCGATGTCTCTTTCATCGACTCCAAGATGAGGTCGATGCTCGACATGCCAGAGACGAGACAGGACCTTTTCCACAAGTTTCTCGCCCATCCTCCGCTTCGCACCCGATTTGTAGAGGGTAAAACTTCACTGGTACTCTTTTGACCTCTTATTAGCGGCTGGAATAATAGGAAATACAAGGTACTTTGTGGGAATCTCTCTGTAAAGTGGGCAGATCCAGCCGGGCCGACTCTAGAAACCTCTGGGATTCTCCCGTAATGTCAACTGCAAGCGCCCGGGTGCGCGTACCGTTAGGACTATTCGAGCCAGTAGCCAGAGAGGGTGACTCACCCTGGTGAATTTGGGTACCTTATGCACGCTCTTCCTGAACTTTACGCTAGACCGGTTAAACGTTGTATACTTGTCTTTTGCGGTCATTTCATGTTCTTTGGGAAGTGCGAGTGCCTTAGTCTGCCCACGATAAGATCCTTTGTTAGGACAGCCATGCTCCCACGCATTAATAGTCGACATTAGGAAATGGACAATACACACCAGACCACTGAACTGGACACCACTAGCTCGGACAGCCTCGATAACGCTATCGACCTTCTTTAACCGTGCACGTTGGTTAGCCTTGCGGGTAGACGACAGTCGCCACGGCGATTTCCTGGCAGGGCACGAAAACAGGTGCGATACGTGCGTCAGCCACCTTGATAAATTTCAGAAGATCGCAATTTTCGCTCATGCTCACCATAGGAGACCGCCCAGACTTACTGAACTAGGGCGGAAGGCACCGAACATCGCAGCCTCGCGAGATGGTGTTTAGGGCGAGCAAGGTCCTCTCCTTTTTTTGGGAGCGGCGGTGCTGTAGTGTCACATGATCGATGCACCATTCACCTACGTCGAAAGAAAGAAAAAGAAAAAAAGCAATAATCGTAACGGGAGGGAGAGAGCTGCCACCCCCGGAGCAGAATCCCTAGAATCTGTCCTCGTGAAATCCACCGCAGCGCTCGCTTTTTCTGGGTGGAACGATCTGGTTCTTGGTCAGCCCCCCAATACGGTGTTTGCGCCGCGACACCAACTTTTGGCCTGTTTTATAGAGCACCTGAGGGCTTTCACGGATGGGTTTGGAGAATTCCCGACCCCCTCTAGGGCTCTGTGTTTGGGCCTTGGGAGCCCAGTGTCCTCCATGACGGCAAGAGCTCAATTAGATACCCTAATGACCATATGCACGCATTTCACTCTGGTGCGTCCGATCTCTCTGCTCTCTGTGCCCTCCCGATCTCCAAGCCCCTCATATTTGCATTCTTTCATCTGACAATCGACGATAGGAACGTCGCCATGTTGCATTATATGATCCTGCATTCTCTCGCCTAGACCAAGAAGGGTTATCTGCACTCGGGTTCAATGTCCAGTTGACGAACAAGGTACCCTGCCCCAATCCGCGAGGCCATTTTTTTCTAATCTTACCCTGGTGGAAATCGAATATAACCGACTAGTTGGGAAAATACGACCTCGCGATACCCGCATTGCTCTACATGCCGCACTGCAGTCTAAAGCTCCAAGAGAATTTCTTTAGGCACAACTGGGTGCGGGCCAAATTAGAGAAGCTCCTCATGATATCCAACGACCTCGCATTGTACGCCGATAGGTCCGTCTTCCCTCTTGTGTTTTTTTTTTGCATTTTCTCTCGACCCTGCTTTTCTTAATCCTCTTTGTTTCTAATCTACCCCAATCAAATGACCACCACGTTCTGACTTTCCCTTCCATTCAATGACGGTGTTCTGGACCTGGACTTTGGCCGACTAATTCAGCATCGCTGCACACAATCTTCAGGTGACATTCCCCTGCACGGCCCGTCTACGTGAGTCCATTTGGTGCTGCCTTTTTCTCCCACCCCCATGACTATCCCCACCGTCATCATATGATCCCCACTCCCACTCTGGGCTCCCCACGGCCATTTCTGCCTTGAAGGCACAAATGCGAGAAAGAATTAAAAAAGGCTATTCTCTCCTCTTTGCCCATCACCTGACCCAAATCAAAAACGACTTCCACATTTCGTCTATGAAAAAAAACAGCCTTGGTCACATTGGAAATTGCATAAAACTGACAAATGCTTCTCTTCTCCCTCTCTCTCACTCGCACCCTTCCGAATCCAAACCAATCCCCGCGCGGCCGCAATTACATATTACCAACCCGCGCGCCTTTCTCCTAATCGACACTTGCCAAATCCATGGTATCTCGTTGCCTCCCTGTGGCCTTAATTCCACGCGGTTATACATTCCCGCCGCCGCCGCGCCATTCTCGCCCTCTATGGCGGTGTCCTATGGTCGGCCGACTATCACATCATCATCACACATCATCCATCAAAATCACAACGCCAATAATAATAATGATAACCAATAACGATACAACGGGCGCGCGCTCGCGGGGCTTCCACACACTCTCACACACGCATATATAACACATCTAGTCCCACACCTTCATTCCCGAAAATTACCAAGGTGCCATCCACTGCCGGAAGCCTTCAATGACATGTCCTTCCAGTACGTCGCACCCGGGACACTTCCTCCGGACAGCGCGTCAGACTTTTGGGACCTCGAACCAGAATTGTGTCTCGGGGTTTCATCGGACGTAGAAGCAATAATATCGTCCACGCCGTCAGGAGTCGTTGATGCGACACACCCGTGCCGGTTCTTTCCTCGACCGGAACAGAGACACGTGACTGGTGTCCGCACCGGTGATTCGGCATAAGGAGAGACGGGGAGATGGCGCGCCCGTAATAATCGGATGGGTCGGTCCGTGCACCCAGGAGGGAGACAGGGGCTCGTTATCAGCGTCTGCACATTAACGACATGTACTTATCGCTCGGACTCTAGATAGCAGCACAAGCTAGTGTGTACGGTCATGCCGTATTTACTAGCTGCGCGGCATGAATCCATAAGTGTGATAGGCAGAGCGATAACGCAGAACCCACATCCAACTGAGCGAGACTCGGAAATTTAATCCTTCTCCCTGTATTAAGATAATGATCTCGGCATTCAATTCAATTTCATTCCGAACGATCTGTGCCGCAAACCGCGAGCACGAAACCAGACTTTGCCCCGTGGCATTGACATTCAATCCCAGTTAGTTCACCACACTGACACCCGAATGGCATTGGGAAACAATATTGACAAGACGATGCGGAGACTGGGAGCAACGAGGGGTGATTGAAACACGAAAATAGGTTTGAGATTGAGATTCGAGATTGGAACAAGGATGGAGGGGTTCGCGGGGGGGGGGGGGGGCAATGATGATGATAGCAGTGGAAATCGGACCGCGACCAGGAGTGTGACGTGGAGTGGTGAGACTGAGACAGAATAGGGGACGACATGTCAACAGAGAAAGGGAGCAGAACACAAAGTTGGGATCATTTCAGAACGATCCATATGACCTTGAATAATGGCAAGAAAAGTAGTCAGAGGATATGTACGGTGGTGCGGGCTTATTATACGATGGGAAGAATGGAACAGTTTTTTCGTCCTCCATTGGGATGTCAGAGGGACCAGGTCTCACATTGTCCTCATGTGTGGTCGCTATTTGGATATCATCGCGGGAACCAAGGATGGACGCAGAAAGGGGCGTAGACGGTTCCGATGAGTCTTCCGAGTCTGACGTGTCGTCTACATCGAAATATGGGAGGCCATCACAGACGGAGGAGTAGCATGAGGGAGTCGCGTCGTTAGCGTTCGATTCTGAAGAATGGTGATGGTGAGGAGGGGAACGAGAATCATACGAGAGAGGGGTACGTGGGGAGGGAATATAGATGTGAGCAGGAGGGTGGTATTGTGGGGGAAGAAGGGCTTTTGGATATGGACATGCGCCGGAGGGGGTGGCGAGGTTTGCTCGCAGTCATCAGTAGTGGTGGTACTGTCGTCGTCGAGGTCGGAGAGGACAGCGTCTAGCCAGTCTGCCTCGTCAACTTCTGCTTCGGCGGTTCGCTCGTCCCAGGACGAAATGTCGGGGAAGACGAAGCCAAAGCCGTACTCATCATCATCATCATCGTCTGTGTCTCCCTCTAGCGGGCGCGCATTGTGGGGTGGTCGGAGCCCCTTGGCGCACTGTTGTGGAGGAGTACGAGAGGTGGAGGGTGATGAGACGCACGAGTTTGCACTGACGAGGGAGTTTTGGATTAATACGAGACGACGCAGGTTATAGGTGTCGCGACGCTCGTCACAAGAGCCGAAGCGTAGCTTGCGACGAGACATTTGAGAGATACGAGCGGGGTCGATAGGTTCCATGGTTAGCTGAGGCGGCGAAGCAGAGTTCTTGGACAGTGTAAGGGGGGGCGACATAGCTGCGGGAGATTGGGTGAGAGCTTTGGGGGATATACTTGGGAATGGCGAACGTACGGGCAAAGAATTCCTGTGCTGTCAACCGTGTATAGGATATGTAAGGAGAAGTTCGTATAAGCGCAGACGGTGTGTAGTTATGCGCTGTTTCTTAAGCATTGTCACTTGACAAAACAGCGGGACAGGTGTAGCGGCGCAGAGGTATTTCCTAGTTTCCCATTATTGGGGAGAAAGGGGGAGGTGAGTGGATCGGAGTGAGGCGTTTAGCCTTATTATAGGTTTGGATTTAGACTATGACTCGAATCTATGTCGATTTCATCCGGACTCAGCGCTTGCTCTTGCGACACCGCAATTATTCACACTGTCGCCATTTCTCAGGGCTAGCACTGCTGGCGACATCGTCCGCAACAAATGCCAGCAATGGCACGGCTACACTCTCACGGACATCTCGTACTCATTGCAACGGCGAGGACGGCTAGTTGTAATTAGGAAGCCGTGGTCAGGCCGTGACCAGCAAAATGAATATACAGACAAAAACTGGAAGTAGCAACGGCCCCCATCAACGCTAATGGCCATGAGGGTCAGGTTCCCCCTTTTGCTCTAAGTCACGATACCATATAGGGTCAGATAAGCTGAGAATTCAAAGTGCTATGCACTCACCAGGGGCACATTGGATAGCATCGTCAATGCGCAGCAACGATACTGCCGCTTCAAATGCAGATTTAAGACTCTTCACCTTGCTCATTGTCGGCTCCAACACCCCAGCCTTTACATTATCTCGCACTTCCCCATTCAATAGGTCTAGACCGTAGTGAAGTAGGACCTTTTTCGGATCACCAGCCGGAGCATTTTGTGCGGAATTGTGGTACGCCCTTAGCTTCGCCACCAAGTCTGTAGAGTCCTTTGCCGCATTTACGGCTAAAATTTTAGGAATGATTAGCAGGGCATTAGCAAATTCTGCGATAGCCAGCTGTTCCCGCGAACCCTGCACAAACGAAAAGCACATGCAGTTGCACTAAGATAAGCGAACCGTCTACAAGGAAAAAAAAACGCACCAAGGTAGTCGCAAAATTCTCCAAATATATGCTCAACGCAGATTCCACAGCCCCCCCGCCAGGGACAACTGCTCCACTCTCCAATGTCCGTTTGATGATGGACAAAGAATCGTGCAGCGCCCGCTCCATCTCATCCAACATATAATCGTTCGCCCCCGAAGAACGATTGAAGATGACGAGATCACCTTCGTGCCCTTGATAAGGATTAATTCATCGTCCGAGATGCGGACTTGGACAACCTCTTCCGCCGACCCCAGGCTCGATGCCTCGAAGGTCTCGTCGCCCTCGAGGTTGGCCAAGCTTGACACGAGAGTCGCACCAGTGGCTTTCGCGATTCGGCGAAGGTCTTCCTTCTTACAGCGCCTAACCGCCATGGCTCCAGCCTCAACAAACTCTTTCAGGCATAGATCATCGATACCCTTCGTCGTCAAAATCACATTTGCCCCAGTAGCAAGGATCTTTCGGATCCGCTCCAGCGTGATCTCTGATTCTCTATGACAAGAAGAAAGATCACTGAGAGCCATATGGCAGTCACATATTAATATGTACCTCTTTCGAATCTCCTCTAGCTGATTTGGATCATCAACGAGGATGTTGACTCCCAGATTCATCCGCTGTTTCTGGAAATTTATATCTAGACATGCAATCTTGGCATTTGGAATCCTTGTTTTCATTGCTATAATAACGTAAAAACAGTAAGACGCGCGTCCCCAGCGAACTGAGTAATACAGAAACACTTATACCTTGACTGGCAACAGTGCAATTAAGGGCATATCCGCTGACGTACATTGACTCACGAGCACTTTTCCCGTGCGCTTTGAGAACGTTAACGGCTTTTACTGGATACTTGATGTCACCGCGAGGGTTGATGGTCTTGACAGCCAACATTGCATCCACAGCCATAGGGGCAAATAAATCGTCATCACTGCGGTAGAAAACATTAGAACGCAAGAGAAAAAAACGTGTCGAAGCACCACACAAACCTCCCAATGATTTTGCTCGACATGGACGTTTTCGCAACGTTGATGAGAGCATCACGTCCAAGACTATCGACTTTGACGCTGAGTTGATCGACCATGAACTTACAGGCCTCCCTACATGCCAAACGATAGCCCGTGATGATCGTCGTAGGATGAATTTTAGATTTGACCAATTCGTTCGCGCGTTTCAAGAGTTCAGCAGCGATGATGACAACAGATGTGGTCCCATCTCCAACCTCTTTGTCTTGTTTTTGGGCCAGATCGACGAATATCCTCCCGGCTGGGTGTTCGACCTCGAGCAGCCCGAGAATCGTTGCACCGTCGTTGGAAATGGTGACCTCCTGCAAAATAGAGCATTGAGCACTCCCATAAAGGATATGAAATAGAAGAAAGCATACGCCAATATTATCTACGAGCATCTTGTCCAAACCTAGAGGTCCCAGAGAGCTCTTCACGATATTCGCGATAGACTGCGCTGCGAGGACTGAACAATACCTTAAGTTTCCTCTTCAAACTACACCGAAGAATGCAACTGACCATTCTGATCACGTATATCCTGCCCAGACACCCTCTCCCCCCCCAAGAAGACCCCAGCGCGTGGATCGCGTTGGAATATTGACATGTTCCGTATTTTTCAGGTTTTCGGGATTGGCCGTGCTCAACCACATGTGACTGGTATATCATCTCCTTCATCTCCTACACTCATCTTTCGTAGAACCGATACCGCGTTTATCTTCAATGATTAACAATTGTTTGGGATTATTGGTGCCTTATCGCTATCCTCACGGTGAGTAAATGCCACCCTGTTTGCCCCCAAGGGGCATTCTATTTTTATTTTTACGCTTTGCCGCTTTCCCTAAGAGGCCTCGTTTGGATGTGCAGGGAATGTATGTTATCGCGATACTCTAAAATATTGACCTTCCTGCTATTCCTATCAGCTTCCACCTAACATCGTTCAGATAAGTTTCTGACTCGAGTTATCATCGTCGCTTGTTTTAACACCAAACCAGCATTCCGGGAGACACCCTCACGGACATCAAAAGATAACGACCTTTCAGGGACCATATCATCAAATATGTATCTCGCTCTTCATATGGAGGCTTATCGTGACTCGAGTGGGGGCGGTCGAACAAAAGCGATATGACTAAAAAGGGCAGGGCTCGCCGGAGGAGGTATAAAATTCAGCAATCCCAGGATACACCAGTACCATCTCTGGGAGTCTGGGATCGGGAGTGAATATCGACCGTTACGTCTGCAATCTCAAGGGGGGACTGAGGTATTATCCATCATTTACCCGGGGCCAGCTACCCGGCTCAACACGCGTTTCGCTCAATCTTCCACACTCCGAGATCCTAACCCACGGGCTGGTATGCCTTCCCTCCTTCTGGAGGGGTCGTCCATGAATTCCATTGTAATAAATGATAGATAGAACACCCTGAAAATCCCCAAAAGTGGATCGACATGCCCACAGATTTCAGGACCACTGCACCTGTGACATCCTGTGTGTGAACCAGAAGTCAACACTAGGCAGGTCGATTTGCTGTTGAGCGTAGCTGTGCCTAGTACCAAAAGTATCGACAGTTGTAGGACTCGAACCTACGCCCTCATAGAGGAATTGATTTCGAATCAATCGCAGTAACCACTTTGCTAAACTGTCTAACCAATGATACAGAGTAGTGAAGCACTGTTATTGTAAATACAAGTGTATCATATTAGTCAGCATAGTTGGCGACGATGCTGTTATCGCGGCTGTGGGATATACTGTACAGCACGTTGAGGAACATCCTACACCTTTCTTCACAATACCTTCTACAGCCGAATCCGAATCCCCTTAGACAAAGAGCAGCAGGCTCGGGTTTGAAGCTTTGCCTCACCTGTAGTCCCCTGGACAATAAACTACTACTTTCAGTGGAACGCTCACGCGGGGTCGCAGCGGGGATTCTCACCTATGCACATGAACGAGTATGTAGCAACAGATTTTTCTAATGCTTTCTATTGTATAAATCCCAATTGGGTATGTTAAAAAATGCACGAGCCATTTACTGTAGTAGGCATTCGGGTCTTATGCTATGCCTTACTATAGGTTGGTGCGTTGGTGAAAGGGACCCAAGCTGCCTCACTTCTCGTCTTCGATTACAGTCGGTTGTTTTGCATTGCCCCGGTCCGAACCCCGCTAAGTCAAGTGGTTCAATTAAGTGCCATGCGATACTCTGATGTGGTGCATGCAGGACAATCGGGGAGACTCATTTTGGCTTATTCCAGGTATCATTTCTCCCCATATGAACCACACTCGTGCACTCGAGAAGTCAATTTTTGAATTTCCGAGTTGATGGAGTAGACGGTTATCGGCTACGGCGTGTGAGTGTCACGTGCCCAGACTGCGGCCTCTACCCCTCCCCGCTCTTCTGGCCCGCTCTAGGGCCACCCCCTTTTATGATGTATGTAGGTACTACATGTAAATCCCCTACTGGTTTGTACCTCCGCACTTTGTTCTCTGCACGAGGTTCTTTATTTCACAACGAGTATCTTCTTCAGATCTGCTCAAAACATCTCAAGTAGCTATGAGATATCAGTAATTTATTTATGTTTATTTTATGGGACTAAATATCGTATCTACAAACTTATGTACCGCCGGCGTTGAGTTGCGGCGCCGAATTCCCGGTTTTGTTTCCGAGTGTTGCTCCAAGTCTTCAACTCAGCGCTAATGGATAGTCAAATTCTCCACTATAGGATGGGGCGGATCATCTGAAAACTCGAAATATATGCTAGCTTAGTACCATAAGGTGTCAGCGCTAGCATGCCGCCTTATATGATATGTGAGTAATAGGTGCTTCTGGCCTTGAAACTTGATTATCGCTGTGAGTTGGAATGGACAACGCCAGTGCCAACCTCGATCGCAAAAATATTGACGCCTCGGGATCGCCATGGGTGCCCTGCTCGGGCGAGCGGTGCATCAGCTTTCGTGCGCTTCGCCGATCCGTCTTGCTCATATTAATGACTTTGGTCTACATCCGCATCATTGACACCTGCGATGGCCTCCCTTACTATCAAACGTGGCGATATCTCGCGCGGACCAGCCATCCAGGAGCTTTCTCGCATCTGAACGCCCACTGCTCCCATCTATCTCCAATACCGGCTCCAGAATATCTCGCCCATCCAACCCATCTAGCCAAAACGCTGTATGTTGTAAACACTTCTGCATACATTTCGGGACCTGGCTTTAATGCGTTCTACTTCGCCAGCATATCTACATCTGCATGGCATCCTTCTGAGGGCCCTCTCTTTGTACTCACCCCACGTGTCAAATCTGGAGAGAATTTGGCCGCCAAATCGGTTGTAACGATCCTCACCCCCCGATTCGAAGCCTGTCGAGCGAGCTTACTCCGCCTCCCAGCCTCATCGCCCTCAGATATCGCATTCACCGAACGGGCAGAACACGAAAATCCATACGCGGTCCTCAAACGGTTCCTAACTCCGAGCCACCCCAATGTCATCGTGGACGAATACATGTGCTACTTTGCCACTCAAGGCCTCTCAAGGCCCATATTCAATATCCTCAGCGCCTCCACCCACACCCAACCAATTCTCCCCCTGCACGAACAAAAATCCTCCGCAGAGTTCGCCCTCCGTGCCGTACGCCAGCGGATGCCCATCGGTGTGCGCGAGTCCGATGCCATAAATCAACAATATCCGCCTTCACTGCAGCAGGCCTGACAGACGTCTCTGCAGTCGTGCTTTTTGGAGGTCAGGCGTTTCCCCCCTAGATCTACCCCGATAATAACGATTTTTACTTCCTCCCGGATTAACTCTTCTGCTGCATGGATTGTACAGAAAACGCTGCCCTTCCGCATGGATCAGGGACGGATCGCATACTGGGTGTCCACAAGAAGGCATTATTCGATATAGGGGGGAAATCACATGGATATACTTCGGATCTCATTGGGGTCAGTTTTTTGTTTCCCCTTCGGTAGTGCTGACCTTGTGCTCAAACACAACTATGATCTAAACGAATTAAACTGCATAGACAATAGCCCTCACCGGCTCGCAAATTCCGCCCTCCCATCTCGCGCTCTGGTACACAGTGCAGCGCGCGCAGATGGCCGCAGATGTTTCCGCACGCGACCGTGTCTTGACTCAAAGCATGGATGCGGTCCCACGTGTTGCGATCGCGGATAGTGGGAATGAGGAGTTCTTCAGGTATCGCCTTGGACATGGTCCGTCCCCTTTTGTTACTTTTTAAAATTGTTCATCGTTTTGATGAGGTCATTGGGGATGTGTGTGACATGCCTGCTTTGCTTCGCTTCGGGAATGCGTAGGAATCGGCTTCGATGGACACGACGCCCCATATCTACGTGAAGGGATCCACGACAATGCTGTGATCGGCACGAACAATAGTGAGTCTGGCTTTGTTTTTCCTTGCCCAGTTTTGTGCAGATCCTCCGTTGCCCGCCCCCCTCTCCCTGTTCATGTGTTGTCCCGTTGGTCTGGATGTGGTGGGCTTACTATACTTTCTTCCTCACAACTAGTACTCTCGAACGAATCAGGTATTCATCGTGAAGGGGAAATAGGTTTCTGGTTTGAGGCGCTGTCGCTTGACCACAGTGACAATGCCTTTACTTTTGTTCCTGGTGGTCCGGTTGACAGCAGTGACAGTGACCGTGATGGTTATGATGGCAATGACGACAATGCCCCTTTTTTTGTTCCTGGTGGGGATGGCGATAATGACGACGACGACGACGATGATGATGATTACGATGACGATGGCGATGACGATAGCGACGACGACGATGATGACGATGACGATGACGCAAGGACAAGGACAAGGATAAGGATAAGGACAAGGACAAGGACGAGGACGAGGACAAGGATGAGGTCAGGAATGACAACGACAACAAGGACCACAAGGACAACGAGGACGACGATAACACACACGGAAAGACCCGCAGGGGCTCATCGTCCTACACGACTACGAATCGCGACAAGCAGGGAAAGGTCTACAAGGGCTGGTAGTCCACAACTACGATTGCCGACATACGAAGTATATACAAGGTCTGGTCGTCCTATGCGAGTACGATTGGAGACAGACAGGGAAAGACTGGCAAGGGCTGGTAATCCACGACTACGATTGGCGACAAGCAATGAAAACTTCTCTGATCCTGATCGTCCTATACCAAGACGATTGGAGACAAGGGCGGAAAGACTTGAAAGGGCTGGTCCTCCACAAGAAGTATTGGCGATGAGCATCGAAAACATCACTAGGGCTGGTCCTCCACGACTACTACACGCGACGAGCAGCGACAGTTCTGCAGGGGCTGATCGTTTTTCACGACTACTATCGGCACCGGAGAGCGATTGACCTTGTTCGGGAGCCTGTATTCACATATGTTTTTCATTCAGGTGATCACTCGTATCCTCCCATTCTGTACATAACCATGCATCCAAGTTGCTTTTCTGGCAACCACCCTGCCTTCAAACTACTAGTTCATCCTTTATTGAGAAGTTCCAGCAGAGACACGACATACTTAATCAGGGATTTCAATGGGTCCCAGCCTATTCATGATGCCAACATTTGATTGATTGATTATTCGGGCCATGTTCCAGTGGTGGGTAGGATGTGGGCCACGGATTGGGGAAGAGAGTTGACTCAGTTGAGGTCTACGCGGAAAAATAAAGCAGGGTTGGTCACTGTGCAGACGGCTGATTCTAGCTGTCTACAGTACTTTAGCAAAGCGGTTACCAAGACGTCGGATGTAGGATCGACAGAGGCTACGAGACCGCAATGCAACAAACATGAGAAAACAAACAGATGAAATATTTATTACTCTAGCGAAAATGGCAGAATGCAGTACACATATACTGAAAACTGGACGGGGGGTAAATAGATGACAGCTCCAGATCATTCATGACTAGAACAAAGACTAGCCTACTGACATTGAAGAGCAATCGGCTGGAGGAGAAGTATTATAGAGAGGAACCAATCAGAGAGTTCAAACCACATAGTTAATTACGTAAAATCCATATCCTTTGCGAGCAGCATGCCGCGAAGTCTTGATCCATGAAAAATGGCATAACAGCGAGTAAGAAACTCGCACTCCAGGAAAGGTCGAGCGCCGGAGCCCCGGTGATTGTGGCCAAAGAGTGGGGTAGTGGGGGGGGTAGCTGGCCTTACAGTACCTGAGCGCATGCAATGACTAAAGTCGACGTAGATCCCGTAGATGATGAGAGAGGATATCGATGTTTGTACAGGCAAGCGTCAATTCCTGAGCCCCAAACTACGGTGGGGCTCTGAGCGTTCACAATTGTGTATCGTGGATTAAGGATCGTTTGGGGGTATATGATAGGTATTGGGGAATAATAAGGTCGAAGATGCAATACAAGTCGGAGAGAATTAAGGACGAATTAACATCATAAGAAGACATTCTAGGGTCCGAGGATGGCGTAACCTGCGCGCTCGCTCCTGCCCCATACGCGGAGGGATTCCCCGTCATGAAAGTAAGACGATTGTAAAGGCAAGCAACAAATAACCTGTACTAGCACCAACGACCCTCTTGACTGACACGCTACCATTGGTACGCGTCGAGGTCGGTGATGCTCCCGTGCTGCTACCAGTCGAGGAGGAAGTCGAGAGAAGAAGATGTGGTGCCATTGATACTCTTGGCGAGGGCCTGGAAAGCTGCATAATTGTTCGGGCCGTCCGCAACCGCGTTAATCGCAAATGTCATCCCTTGTCCACAATGGCCTATTGGAAGGCGTTGCTTGCAGTAGACCTAACGATGTGAAAGTATTGGACAATGATTACTGAGACCATAGACGGAACATATGACAAACCCAAATAGGAGACGTATTGTTAACCGTTATGCTGAAGGTTGGGAAGCCCGAGGTATTTGCAGCCACTGGCATGAAACCCGAGTCGAATCCTGGGATTCCGCCTGCCAGCCCGGCGACACAGGGGTTAGAAAACGTCGATTGCGTTGCAGTGTGATTCTTCGCCACAAAATCTGGTGAGAAGAAGGAAAATGTCTATCAGTGGTCTCTACAAAAGACAAAGAAACACTACGCACTGAATCGCACAGTGTCATTCGGCTGGGCTGTAATGTTCGACGGGGTGAAAGTGAGGGTATTATTTGCTCCAACGATGATATCGTGGATGACGGGCGGGTTTGCTGCGGGTGGTGAGGGGCTTGCTGTCGCCGTAACAGTGACCGTGACTGGGCTTGGAGGAGGGATAGTAGTGTTCGAGGGCAACGAACTCATAGCAGCTGCTTGGAATTTTTGGAATGTATTGCCCGTGCTGGGCGGATTGATAGCAAACACCTAGACAACCGGGGGCGGTCGGGGGGGTTCAGACTAAATCACAGTACGATGGTCCACAAGACTCACCATTCCCTTGCTACAATGTGAGACTGGATGACTAGGATATAGTAAATTAATCACTGGATTTAGAGACTTGCACAAGCGGAGCAATTACGTTTGTCCACAATAGAACCACACCGGGTTCGCCTAATACGAGAGGGCCCATCAACGGCGGAAAGCACCGAAGGGCACCGAAGAGCTTACGTCGGGTATAAAGAGGCTATACACCTTTGGGGCATCTCCGGGTCCAATGAATTCAAACCCGCTTTTGACTCCCCCGTAGATGGGCGTACAGGGAGCCTCGAATGAAGATTGCGTAGCTATGTCCAGATAGCACAGTCTAGCTGTCGATTGGAATTGAATGAATCATGGGGCACGTACCAGTGTGATTGTTCGCCACAAATACGAACTGAATCGTGTCACCGGGCAGGGCGGTCTATTAAAGTGTTCAGCAAGCAGCATAGTACTGACGTGAGGAGACATACCACGGTGTTCGGGGCGAAAGTCAAGGCGCCACCTTCTCCAACAGTGACCTGGGGAAAAGGTTTCAATATGAGACCGGACTGCAAGGGGGTGCAAATACATTGTGTATCTGTTGCCCCGTAGAAAAAGGAATCATGAACGCCAGAAGTGCGACAATCGAGGGATACATTAGAGGATAGGTTACAACGAGATAATGAGTAATGATTGTGTTTCTAATGCTTTACAGGGCCCACAGGGCCTGCGGGGAAACGTAGGGAGATGGAAGAAAGAATGAGGACCACAAGTATTAGCGCTTGGGTTCACTTTATGTACCACGGTACGCAAGACAAAAGAAAGTCGGCCAAAGAGGCCGTTGCGATCCCCTAGTGGCAACACACAGGATTTCCCTGCTGCAAGAGCGTAAGTCCGCACAAACAATGGACAGGACAGGCCAAGGGAGCAAGTGCGCCTTAAGAAGGTAGCTAGCAACATCACGGAGTTACCGGAAGAATACTGCCAACAAACCCCGCGGAAACGCTCCAGACTGCCTCTGAATTACTGCAATGCCCTTGAACAACATTGCGTGCGATTTGCACAGGTGGCAAGGTGGCTATCTCGCTGAATGCAGTTTGCATCCGGAACTGCTATTGCATAAGCGGCACAGACCGAGCTAGTGCTCTCTGCTTTGAATTTGAGTAAGGTGAGGCGCTTTCCCTGTTGGGGTTCGCATCGACATGTGATGAAACGCACTGGGCTCTGAGCTCTTTGATGCTATGCACCAACCACTATACAGTGGGCCGCCTAGAAAACGGTTCCCTGACATCGACACGAACCCATGTCAAGGGGAAAAAAAAAGATCTTGCTCGTGCCACTGACTCTCCGCCTCTTCAGATGACTTCGGACGGTGCTGTCGAAGCCTTCGTCACCGTAGCAGATGAGATTACCGCCAGTTTTTCATCTGTTCGCCAACTCATACAGTCGACCCTAAAGAAGTTCGTAGACAACACGCTTTGTAGTCGGGGTTTATGCTCATAGTCCTCATTATAGAGCACGAGACACCTCAGACCTGGATGTCAAGGACGGGATCTCCCTGCTATCTCTCAAAAACGATGTCCTTCTTTCGTACCTCCAGTCTTTGGTTTTATTGTCATCTCATCGAATACTAGGCCATTCATTGCTCGAGCGATCAGCCCCTTTGGCTAGTTTCTCCTCTGCAACCCGTGAACCTCGCGGTGCAGACGCTGGGGACCTTGTAGATTCTGCCGTAGAATCCAGAGCGATTCTTGAAAAAACCAAAGCTCTTGAAGCTCGAATGAGATATCAAATTCAGAAACTTGTGAGAGTGGCCGAAGATACTGACACCCGGGATCAAGACATCACACACGGTACGATGGAACTCCCAAGTTGTTGCTCAAAATATTTCCTCATAGACTTTGCACTCAGATCCACTGGCGTTCCGTCCCAATCTTCAAAACCTCGTGGGATCTACGGAAGACGGTAACAAAGATGTCCCCGATGAAGCTAATGATTCTGGCTCCCGGGATGGGATATATCGTCCCCCGAAACTGGCACCGGTTCCATATTCTGAAACGGCCCCCAGTAAATCTAAAAAGCGTGCCCCACCTGTACCAACTGCTCTCGCTTCCCTTACCCATCTCGATCCATCAGCTCCTCATGCCGAGTCAACCTCGGGCCTAGGCGGAGGGAGCGCTGCGACCAAGTCGGTGGTGAAAGCACGTTTGGATCGCATGGTCCAATTCGAAGAAGACAACATGACGCGCTTGCTACTCAATAAGAAAGACGCCAAGCGGAGGTTGCGCGACGAGAGCGACATAGCGCTTGGTGGTATGGGCGGTGGCCTGTCAAGAGGCGGTGGTTTCGAGGACGAGTTTGACGACGTGTTGAGAGCAGTCAACCGGACTAAGAGTACTCGAACTGGGGATGGATATGAAGAGCTAAGGCAAAGGAGCAAGAAAATGGATGTGCTCTCTAGAAGTCGGACGCGCAAAGAGCCAGAGGACGAAGGTGTGAAGGAGGGGGCGGGCCAAGAAGAGAGGGAGGTTTGAGAAAGAAGTGCGCAATTCCAAGAGGAAGGCTCGTGGTCGAAGATGAGATCAGAGATGCCCCCTCACTGTCCAATTCTTTGTTTATTCCTTGCTATAATTGCATGCGATTGGAGCTAGTAGTAATGAATATGCCAGCGTGGGCGGGTTCTCGATAGTCCAAAGCTTGTCTCGTTATCAGCTAGCGGCTGCAATCTTCTTCTGGGGAGGCTCCGACATGTCTGCATCGGCCTCAGGCGCGGGCCTTTTCGCCTTTCGCAGACCAGTAGCAGCAGCTTTACGTGCTTCACTCTCCCATTCGGACTGCATATGGTCCTTTAGCCGGGGAATAATCTTGAACACTTCGTCGGTACGCCACGATCGAAGATCATCTTTTAGCAACTTCTCGTACGAGGCTGCTTTCAGAGATGCCCTCTGAACAGGAGTAAAGCGCCTTAACAATAGACGCAGAGGGAGAACATCAGGGGCAAGTTGGACTTACCGTGCGATATTCGTCGTCTGGCAGATCAAACCAAGACAAAACATCATCAAGGTGAAGGAAGAAGCCATGGGAGGGATGAAACGAGTTATAATGTTTTTTGTTTTTAGATGATCGGACAACAAATCGCTCGAGATTATATGAAGGTGGATGTGCTCCATGGACGGTACCGCATGAAATCCAGTCCATATCTTCCACTTGAACCCATATTGCTTTATCTTGCAATGGAAGCGCATGTTTCATTCACCCATATGCACGGAATCCGGAACAATAACTCACCATTTCGTCCTCGATCATCTTTATGATAGGCACCGCCTCAGCTTGTAGCATGCGCAGGCATTTATGGGCTTCATCTTTATCCCACTGCAACAGAGCTTTCAATGACGCAGCGTGCGACGTGGTCAAAGGAGGTACAACTCGAGGCAACAACAAGAAATGGAATTTGGCCTTCGGAAACTTGTCGAACACACATATCGTTTTATCAGAATAAGCGAGTCTCACGGAAGCCGGGATTAAGGCCGGATTAGGATTGGTCGCAAACGTACGCAGGGCGGTATTCCACGACATTACGGGTTTCCGGCACCCGCCGAGACGGTCAAGGCCACTGAACGATTGGGGCTCTCCTTTGGATCGACGTTTGTACCTTGTGCAGGTCTGCCCTCGAGGATATCCTTACTGGCCATCCCTCCTCATTCATTCTACTTATGATTTATGCAGATGTAATTCTAGTATACTGTGGCTTCCCCACATAATACACGCCATGCAAGGGGTCCTGATTTCTCTGTTTTTATTCCAGTTTCCGGACTACTGTACAGATTAGCTCTTACATTCCGAAATTCTGTCTACAGTAGTCTGAAACAATTTCAATATTTGAACAACACTATACCAAAATTAAATTACATAACGATAGCATCATTAATATTGGAAATGAGAGTGACTCAAGTCGCAAGTCGCGGCAGCACTAGCCCGTAGTCATCTCCCACCTGGGCCCCACTGCCGTGGCGGAGGATACATCTGAGGCTGGAAAGGTAACATACCCGACGGGTTGAATATAGACTGCATACCCTGTTGAGGACCGATCATGTTTGGAATAAAAGAATGTTGTTGGTACATCCCCTCTATCGTCTGTGGTGGGATCATTTGTGGAGGTTCGGGAGGTGCCGACTCGGGGATCTTCCATTGCTAGAACGAGACTGATAAGAGAGAAAAGGGCCAAACTGTGTAAACCAACACACCAGTCTCTTCCCTTCGTTGTATATGTCCTTAAGTAAATCATCAAACGTCCCCTGCGACTCGTGTTTGATGTATTCCTCGTATAGAAGGAGGGCGGCACGAGCATCCTCAATTGAGTCATGAGTGTCAATCTGAATGTGCTGCTTCAACACATAGTAGGACAAAAAGCGAAGAGAGAGTCGGCGGTGCCGTTCCTTGACGTAATAAAGGTCCACGGTGTCGATCACCCTTTCGGGGGGTACGAAGATGTCTGGCATATTAGCAACATGTAAATATTAAGTGCGTAGATAATGTATCCTGGTATTGCTCACTAATTATCCGGAAATCTTTTGAAAGCCCATGGCCAACGAAGATACATCCAAGATCGACAAGAAGTCGCAGCTTCTTGTACACCACCTTGAGAGGCAAAAGCACATGGGCGGAGGAATTGGGCTGAAGATCCCCATCTATCCATTTAACAAGGTGAGACCTCGTGCGAGGCGCAGTGAACAGAGTCATCATACATTTGATACCCGAGTACTCTGTGAGGTAATCCACAATGATGTCACTCGTGTGGATGTAATCATCGATGAATGGCACCCCGGCCTTGGGGCCGTCTCCACGCAGGACCGATACTCGAGCAAGACTGAGCTGAGAGGGTTTCAAGACCTTTTTCGTTCCATCAGATCTAAACTCGGATTCCTCCTGTAGTGCATCGAAAGAAGTTAAGTAACAGGATGTATGTGGCATCTAAACCGAGCTTACCTGCTGAAGAGCCACAAATTCAGCATCGATGGCAATGAAAGTGCCGGGTTTAGGCAACTCATCCAATCGAAGAGGTTCGTGTTTTATCGAATTCCAGTCCACGTGTCTACCAGTAAGGATTCAGAAAGCGAAAAGCACTGCATGTCTTAGGAAGACCTACGTCGCCATACTAATACGTTGTCCTAGTATTGCAGGATCAAGTTCTTGCGGTAAAGCGGAGAAGTCCAATTGATTCATCATGTCTATGCGTTCGAGGTAGACAACGCATGGCACCTCATATCAAATCGACGTGAGTCCCGATGATGCAAAGAACAGTGACAGTGTTACCTTCCATTTTCCAGGAAAACTTAATGCTTCCTCTTCAGGAATGTTTCGCACCACAAAATCATTGAAAATATACCACGGACTCGAAGGAGTCTCATCTATGGACGGTGAGGATAATTCTAAGTCAGGAACTATTCCAAATTGGTTAGTACACAAATGAGGAAGGTAAGAATTTAGGCAATGCACTCTTCACGATTGCAATCAGATGGTTGGCTTTCCCCATGCGAACCTCTGCAATATATCCCTGACCCAATGGTTTTCAGTTCATATTCGGTAGACGATGAATAGATGTGCATACCCGCAAGTCGTACGTAACGGACTCTGCACTGCCATGATATAATTCACCCTCTGCAGAACGCATTTCCACCCTCACCTTTGACTTAAGGAAGGAACCCGTGGATGCCTTGTTATCCAGCCAGAAATTTAGATGGTCCTCGTTGTTCACCGCAGCGTTCACGGCGAGAATGGGAGGCATGTGTTCGCTGGAGAGTGCACGGCGAGACCGATGGTTGGAGAGATGTTTGCACTTCTGGCACGTTGATTTATACGTGATGTCCCGTTCCAGCGAGGCGTGCAGGATTGCCGCGAAATCAATGTCACATCCCACAGCAGAGTCGTTTACAAGCTATACGGGGGATCAAGTAAGAAACTAGGCCAAAGGAATTGGTTGGGCACAGAGACACACTCTGCGGGGATATATGAGATCGACGACGTGCGACATAAGATCTTTGTCCCGCTTGAAACCACAATTCGTGCACACAGTGACTGTCTTCGCATCCACGCCCAATAGTTGGGTAATAGGCGCGGCAGCCGGATTCGTGGATGATATCCCTCCAGGAGGAAGAATAATATAGGGGTTATGAGGGAAGGTATTCCCTTCGACAGAGAACTCCTCCAAAGTGAATCGGTTCAATTGTTGAATCATCCCGAGTAGCTGGCATTCTCTCCATCGATCGAGCGGTCAATCAGACCGAATGACTGGGCTGGAGCACGGTGAGGAGTCAATTCTAGGAATACAGACGCACACTAGATACATCGCACCCGTTTGTTTGCGGCCAACAGTGACACAAAAGTTTCTGGCTTGGAGATTAATCCCCCTCGCGTCTTCAAGCATGCGCACGACGAAGCCCAACTCGCACAATAAACAGTGTTCTGTCCGACACACAGTTGTAATATGTGATTTAGCGAGACGTCGGACAGGCAACGCATAGTGGAGAAGCTGAACGAGTGAGTTCGCATAAGAATTGGGGATATCTGTTTCAAGCCCACTGTATGTCGTTTTATTGTAGAACCTAATAGGTGTTCAAACGGGGATGAGAAATGGCCAAAGGTAGGTAAAAGTAAGGGGACGCACCCGAAGTCAAAGTCTTCCACCCCGAATTTAGAATATTTTATACCTACACGGCGGTACGATTTGGGGACCTCGGGATGGAGAATTTCAGGAGTAGTTGGTGATAACAATGCCTATGTCGGTCACAAGCATATTTTACGTAAGCGCATCAAGGAAGGAGGCGGGATTTCCCTACGTCACCAACTCTGCTTCCCTGGTCACTTCGGAAACGACCTTCGTCCTTGCGTCGAGGTTGAGTTTCTACGACATTTCGCTTACCACGAAGCTCCTTTGGCACGATAGCGTACTGAAGGAACTCTTGGGTCTTGACAGCAGTCAAGACTTGTGGAGGAATCTTCGGTGGAGGCGGGCATTCCATTGTCGATGGTATCAAGGGAACCGTATATGAAGATAGCAGATCTTGGTCATAGTAAGGCATTCCGACCCGATTCAGGGGGCTGGCAGAGAATAAGCTTGAGCCTGCCATTATGGATAATCGAAGGAAAAGACAGACGTGCTATCATCCCATTCAATGTCAGGCAATGACTGGGGTGGATCGGCCCACTCCACTGGCTTTCCATCAAAGCCGTTGAATGGAACGTGTTCCTCGCTTGACGTAGATGTTAACAGATGTATGGTACCCTCCGCGTCTCCGAAGGCAATGTAAGCTCCAGAAGGTGAAACCGCTACGGAACTGATATAGCTCGGGACGTCGATCTAGGAATGGCGTGTCAGTTGAGGAATGTTTTGGGTTGAATGTGTTACTCACTTGATAGAACTCTCCACCATCGTTTGGTCTCGTGATATCCAGGGTGTGCACAAGACCTTGAGCAGATGTAATCGTTATGGTGTTAGACTGTTTTGAGTGGGCATTAATGAATGCTGGGCCCGATGAAAATGGCAATGGAGGCAGTGGGCGCATGGTACGAAGATCGAATAATTTCACCAAAGGATCAGGATGTGGTCGCGACTGCCTGTTGATCGGAGGCATGAGAAAGAGATTCAAAAATCTCAAGAGTGCTGATAACACGGGACCTCATCCCCCATCCAATCGTCACAGCGTAATTACCACTGACTTCAAGCCCTTGAATGCCGCCTACGTGAGCAAGGACAGAAGACTCGGGCACGTCCTGTTCCCCTCGCGAGCCAAGACGCAAATCATGAGTACGAAGGTAACCATCAGAGCCCCCAGAGAGTAGGATGGAATGCGAGGCACGCAGGTGAGTTATCATGGGAGGTGCAGGATATGTGCGTATGAGAGTCCCAGCGGAATTCATAACGAGGAATTCGGGGCGAGCTGGGAGATAATCAGGGTATGGGGTTTTGTAGGATGATGTGAAAATGTCGTTAAACCAACAGAAGCTCTATTACAGTCGTTTTAGAACAGTTAGGCATGTATCGATGGGGCTCATCAGCTCACTGATGGTACCACTTATTTACACCCCCCTTGCCCCAAACGCCCACGCCTAGGCTGGTGCAAGCAGTTACATATCCATCGGACGCCAGCACTCTTTTGACTGGATCGCCTTTGCCGACGATGTATGTGACTCCTCGCATTCGTGACGCGCCATGATAAGCACTAACAATTCCGGAAGCATGCCCAGCCCACAATGCATCTGATACGGGATCGAATGAAAGCGAAGTTATGGGCTGTGGGTACGGAGGCTGTCCAAATGGTGGCAGAGAATGGTAGGTTGACATCTTAGAGCCACCACCAGAAATTTTGGATCCGCCCTCTTACTGGGAAATCACTGGACACCAATGGAGACCAACGAATTTGCCGCAATCAGAGCGGCCAGCCAGGGAAGTGCTCGCTCCGCGGGAGAAGATGGGATTCAAGGATCTGGCGATGATGGTTCGAAGAGACGGCAAGAGGAAGAGACCCGTCGAGATATTCTGGCCACTGTTCTCGACACCGACGCTCGAGAACGACGTGTGTGATCATATTGTGCTCCATCGACTTGCTCTGATAGCATTATTTACTCAAAGTCTCACGTATTGCACTCGTAAACCCAACGCTCTCCTCACAGATCGAAGGGATCTTGCTTCGTATGGCTCAATCAGGGCAGCTACGTGGTAGAGTTACAGAGCAGCAGCTCATAGGGCTCTTAGATCAGGTAGGATGACTTCGAGGATCATTCTGTAAGCAGACTACTGAGGTTCCGGCATTGCCAGGCAGAACAGGCCACAGGCAAGTCAGGTCCTGCGAAAAAGTCCACAATTGTTGTGAGTGCTCGACAGTCACAACAGAATGCTGGGTCTTCCCACTGATCTATTGTGATTTTCGCACAGTATCAGCGACGAAGAGACATTGATGATGATTGGGACGTATGAAATCCGTTTCTTCTCCATAATCGTAACGAATAGGCTGAGAGAAATAACACGCACTGCGGCACTTAGTAATATGGTTGTGAACTGATTGAAAATTAGTCCCAAAGCTGAATAAGGGATGATTGACGCTGGGTGTTGCAGCCAGACGAAAATATTGGCACAGCACAGTTCTCGATCCACAGTGAAGCAGCTAAGTGGGCTATGGATCCAATGTTCAGCAGCTTAGCGACGAACGTGGTGTAGAAATCATGAAAACGGAAATGAAGACGAAAGGCGTGGCAGTGGTGTTGAGTCTGACTAAGAAAGAATCTTCGCTTTTCTCCTCTCATCCCATTGGGCCTCACCTCCACACCTCGAGCACTCCACCAACCGCCGAACACTAAGACCATGTCCGTAACAAAGACTCATACGTCTCTCCACACCACGGCACACAATGCCGTCGCGTCCGTTCCTAAGTCCCATGTATTGGCAGGGGTACAGGACGCGTATTGGAGCGATGATGATGCGGTATGGAACTTCTTGCTGCCGTGCCTTGGCACTCTTTAATCGCTCTCTCACAGGAGGACGCCGATTGCCCCCTTTGCTTGGAGGAGATGGATCTGTCGGACATCAACTTTAAGCCTTGTCCTTGTGGATATCAGGTTCGGGCGCTCATTGTCTATCCCACCCACGAGCGTACTCATTGGAGCGCCCACTAGATACTGTCGATTCTGCTGGCACCACATCAAGGAGAACTTGAATGGTCGTTGCCCTGCTTGCCGCAGGGAGTACACTGAGGAAGCGGTAGAGTTTAAGCCAATTAGCCCTGAAGAGTCAGTCTTGTTTATCCTGCAGCCATTCCTGCGCTGACTCCCTTTCCTCGCTATGATTAGTCAGAAGCGGCTGAACCAGCAAAGGCGCCTTCGCGACCGCGAACGCAAGGAGCTTGAGAACTCTGAAGCGCAGCCATCTTGTCAACGTGAGGGTAGTACAGCGCAACCTTGTGTATGTGACTGGGCTAGGTTCGCGTTTCGCCAAAGAAGAGGTATTTTCCGTTTTTTTTTTCCTTCGACTCAGACAACAGGACCAACCTAGCTCCTAGCTTATACCGTCCCTCCGGTCCACTGAGTATTTTGGCAAGTATGGCAAGATCTCAAAGATAGTACTGGTAAAGCGAACTGCATCAGCTTCTCGTGCGTCGGTGGTCGGTTTATATATTACGTATCATCGGCGGGAAGACGCTGCTCGGGCGATTGCCGCCGTTGATGGCACGGCTTCACCTGGCGGTGATGGCGACATAGTCAGAGCTAGCTATGGGACGACCAAATACTGCATGACCTTCCTTCGTGGTGTCGCTTGCACGACTCAGGGCTGTCTGGACTTTCATGAGTGGGGGGATGACAAAGACTGCTTCACAAAAGAAGACTTATCTACATTGTGAGTTAGACCTATTACTTTCATCTTGCCATTCCCCCTGATCTTTGCACTCTCCCAGGAAACATGCCTTGAAGGATACTGAGAATCATCAGAGAATGATTTTGGAAACTCGGAAACAGGAAGAGACCGATGGTCAGTTCGCGGACTCGGATTCCCCACCTCTTGAAAGCGCTAAATCAGAGTCAGTTTCCGCCCTGCCTGCGACAGCATCGTGGGGACAGAAAGGAGGTACACCTGTGACGGTCGCTGCTTCGCCGACGCCTTTACCCGCTGTGGGTGCTCCAAATGGGAGAGCGACGAAGACAAATGGTCGACATAGGGATCCCGTCCCATCTGCAGCAGCCAGCACTAGTGCGCCTAGGTCCATGGACAGTACAGCTCGATTGCCAAATACACGTTCCCGACCCTCGGAACGGCGAACTGGTGCCCAAATTGCTTCAAGTTCCCGGCCGTCTACGCCGGGGATTGCGTCATTACCCCCTAGACCAACCACAGCGGCAGACCTGGCACAGGCTCATACCCAACCGAAAGCCTCCGCTCAGCAGGATCCATCATCCCTCACCTCCCCCAAATTGGCTAGTTCGAAGCCTGCTAAGCCGCTCGGCGGGTCTTCACATTCCCGCAAACCGAAGTCAGTCGAAAAAGTCCCCGCTCTCGATGACGAGCCGCTTGCCGAAGAGCGTGAAGCTACATCAACAGCACCCGCACTGCGCGTGCGGGATCTTCACTCCGAGCCTGTGCCGCCATTGTCCCCCTCATCTACGGTCGCCGACAGTATATCATCGAATCAAACCCCACCACCTGGTCTTCCTCTTTTGAGTGTAGGCGGTCAATCTACGTATCAACTATCCAACCAAGCGAAAGCACTCATGGAGGACGTTCTTAATCGCCGGAGTTCAGCAAATGCAGACGCCTTCGAGAGTCCATTTCCGGACTTCGACCGGACATTGTCAAATCTTGGTGATGGATCGTTTAGCTTCAATCTCAGTGTGGACCCGAAGCTTGCAGCTGGAGTACAGGAGGCATCTGTAGATATCGTGCCGGCAAGTCCAATGGGTTCCGGGATCTTTGATCCATTTTCCAATAGCGGGATGCCCCTCTCTCAGTTTGGTCAGCTTGCTTACCCTCCCCCAGGCATCGTGCCACGTCATACACCATCATCTACATCATTCCCCCACTCTCCATTATCCAGTGTTGCTGAAGAGTCGAAACCTTCGAGGGGTTCACTCCCCGTTAACTCTGCGTATGCTGGCTCCTTCAATCCATTTGCTGAGTCCAACCAGTCAACGGCAAGTCAGAGCCCAGTGCAACGCACCCAGCCTTCGCCACTAGATGACGATCCTCTTCGTCGGGGATCAAGATTTGGTTTCGCTCGGAAAGAGTCCTCCAGTACTAATTCTGTCAATAACGGCTTATCTGCCTCAGCAAACTCGTCTCCACTGCGATATAACGACACACTACCTTTGACCCCACTCTACACTCCCTCTGATGTAGTCTCGCCTAAACCACAACTGCAGCAGCCTCCAGCTTGGGCCTATCAGCGTCAACAACAAGAGTACAATTTGAATGGATACGAGAAACCCAGCCCGCGGAGTCAGTTCCAGAATTACAATGCTCCTCAACAATCTTTCGCTCCGTTTGGCGCTGCGATGGCGTCAGATGGATCAATTAACTTAAAGGATATCTTGGCCCCGGAAATCGACATATGGACGTCCCTCACCCCCGTGGTATGGTACATCCAACTACAATATCCTGATTATCCCTGACCCGATCTTCAGATCATCCGCACCCACAGCAAGACTACCCAAATCAGGGTTTTGTCGACCCAGCCATTATGTCCGTGAGGATGAGTTATGAAAGCTCATATCCGATGACCACCGCTAGTCATATGAATACTGCACATCAATCTTTCAGCGGTCCTCCTGGTCTCACTCCCTCAAGTGTAAACTCGGTCGATACCACGCAGTATAACCTGCGTACGCACTCTAGTGGAAACTCTGTGCGGCAAACATCGCCCCCTAACCCTGCGCACGGTGAGTCCTCCTTTAGCTCAGAGGGGGTTCGGGGCCGAGTACCAAGTCTCTCTCATTCAAAGCGCGACATTTCTATCCTTTTTGAATCTACGTCGTTGACCGTATCGGATGATGTATGTGATTCATCTCCTGAAATACATCAGTCGTCAACGTCATCCAGATCCTTTCCCCGTACCTCCTCTGAGCTCTCAGCCCCTTCTGTGCGCGCTTACTGATATCCTGTTCCATAGCTTCTGCGTTTATCCCTTCCACAATCGCTTCTCCTGTCCTTTACACTTCTGATTTCCCCGCTCTGCCCACACCCTCCGCCGAACCACAGTCTCGTCGTGAACACGCCCCACTCATCTTACCCCGTCTCACTACGCCAAAGGCTGAGCCAATCACCCAGCTCAAGTCAACTCCAGCGCCTTCTAATCGCACGGTTCATCAGCCCCTACCAAGGGTCCCTTTTCCTCTCCCTGCAAAGCCTATGTTCGATGGAACTATTGTTGACAGACCAGATCCCCTTAAGACCGAGAGTCGAGCGAATGGCATTACCGAATCGGTTCTCGAGACGCCCCCTGTTCTAGCTCCCGGCGCACTTGTTTCATCCCCGATTTCAACCCCAGTATTGACAACTAACTCGACACCGTCCCGCAAGGCATCCCGCAAACTTTCCCCAACCCCCGTACCGCCCCCTCTCGTTGTAGAGCAGGAGCCCCTGCTTTCCCGTAAGGCACGCAAGAACAAGCCCACCGGGCGACCTGTGAAGGCGCCCAAGGAAAAGGAAAAACCGAAGGAAGTTGGTGGTGTCGTGACAGTTGCAACGAACGGACCCTCTTCAACCCGCGAGCTTTCTTCATCTGGTTCAGAAGTCCTGACTACTGGACCTGGTGAGCCACAACTCTCCAGTGGTGTCAGAGAACGAACTGGCTTTGAGCAGTTGGCGCATATCGTTCGCGACCTTCATCTCGACTCTCTGTCGTTTTTTGATCGAACAAGCATCAGTCCGAAGACCCAATTGCCTCTCCGCTACGGTCCATTGGTCTACGCACTATCGGCTTTATCCATTGGAGGCGCCGGTGCCTTCTCCAACTCGCTCCCCGCTGGATCCATAGATTCTGCGGTCACATCGTTCCAACAACTGCTTGAGACGCTTACCCAGACAATCTCGGATCTCTTGCGCCTTTTTCCCCGTGCGACCTGGAACGATACGGCTTCATTTGATGGTGTCCTTCAGGACATGCTTCGTTCCGAAGACTTCCTCGATGACGTTTCTGTTGCCGATCACGTAGCTGCTTCCAGCGGGCGAGATGAAGAAGTTGCAGCACTCACGAGAGCACTGGAGAAACGTGCACGCTGGATGGAAGTACAGCTTGCAAAGCTTGAGGAGCTCCATCGCGACATTAACCTTGCAGCAGTGAGGGCAATCATGTCATTCAATGATCGGGGCTGGGATCGTTCCAAAGTCCTTCCTCGCAGTAGTGGTTCTCTTGCACGATTCGATGCGCTCGGGACTGTGGCCGAGGCAGAGGGATCGGTCCGTGACATGACGATTCCAGAACTCGAGGAAGCTCATGCGAAGGCACTGGAGACGGAGACGGCTGTGGAGGTGGAGCTCACCAAGGCCTTGGAAGCTAATCAGGCCCTCTTGTTGCTGGCTGCTTGAGGGACTGCCTGGGTCTAGTTTGTATGATACTATCGCTCAATCAATCCTATGTTCCCCTAGTGCCTCGACGCGAATGCAAATAGTTAGACTCCATGGGTGCGGGCTAGGATGCTTTGTTGGCTCCCCGTATGTGGTCTTATGCGGACGGAGTTTTTGTGGAGGTGAGGAAATCCTCAAAGAACATGATAACGATGTTCTTGAGAGTCGTTTGGAGTCTGTACACTATGTAACCAGCTTTCACTTTTTGCAAACCGCCATGCTCTATGTAGAAAGGGAAACGACCTGATAGTCCAAGTCAAGTACCATACCCCCAGTGTAGGGGCGCGTTCTTTGCCGCTGGTGTGATTGCTGACCATGTCTTTTCCAAAGACCCGAGGATCCACCTGAGGCCACAGTATCCCCAGTTATCAATTAACCGCCCAGACTTCTTCCGGGAAGAAACTCCTGGGTTGGCTTCCCCCAAATCTAGGAATTCGAAAACACCTCTGTTTGCAGAGGTCAAGAGGTCTAATTGATTTGTATTGGCTGGGGGAGAGATACACTCGACGACCTGTTCGAATCTTGTATCTGCGGCGCAAGTAATACCATTCGACTAGATTCGCCTGGGATTAGACGAGTCGGTTGGGAAGACCGGAAGAAGGCATGGCAAAGCTGGCTTGAGCGTCTTCAGTGCCGGTAGAAGTCATATGGAGAACGGCCATTCGATGCCCAAAAAGCTGGCACTACATGACCACGATGACCCATGACCTTGTCTCAGCAAATCCCCCGAACAGTCCCACTAGAGCTGGGGGTTCAATACTGTGCATTGGTGCGGGAGGTGGCTGTCCAGTGCCCATGTAGGGCCAGTATTCGGATTAAGGCTTATACAATAATATTAACAGGGTGCTTTGTAAGTTTGTACCATAAGCGGCCCGAGGCTGTGTTGCGCTGAGGGGTGTTATTAGGTTTACTGGCTCGGTCTTTGCCATCGAATGTTTTTTGCTACCTCTGAACACCTGCCTCAAAAAATAATGACAACGATGGCGATCGGAGATTATGACAGTGACGTGGTTGCCGTCGTCCTCGCCAGTCTATGACCCCGCCCAAACCAGGAACGGGGGAACAAAACTGATGTCCACAAAGAAGTACACCACACCCAGCAATGCTGGGGTGGTGAGAGGGTAAGTGAGCCTCTTTCTTGTGCAAAAAGGGCAGCTTATAGCTGCCCTTTTGTACTCCTTTATTTCTTTACTGATAAATCAATCTCCTTTACAATAGGGACATCGTTATTGACCGCATATGCAAAAGTACACCCCCAGTCCTTTCTTCTAGTCATGCAAAAGGAGCTGTGAGAGCTGCTCTTTTTGTGCGGCTGTTAATTCTTAACTAATGTATTCCTTATTCTAGGTCACTCAAATGAAAACCAGCCCGAAAACCCCATGAATCCCTTTACCAGTACTCATGTACGAGCCCCGTGCCTCAATGCCCAGATCACATACTGTGTGTATGCCTAGATAGATTTTTTGTATTTATTCTACTCCAAATTCAATTTTTCTCATGTTGGGGTGGGGTCCCTTGCCTGGTCTTGCCAAACCCAAAATTGTGCCTCTTCCTGGCTAAGTAGCTTTCCCTTAATTTGTGTGGTCCCCCATTGCTCCCTCAAAGAAATGACTTAGGACTGATGTCACCAGTCTGCAGAAATTGAAATTGAATATCTGATTTAATTTGTTTCAGGATGTTGCCCAAAGTCCTCAACTTGTGTTGCTCTTGGGGCAACTCCCGAGTGGAGGCAATCAATGATGATCTACATAGCCCCATATCTAGATCTCACTTACCTGCTGCAAACATAGTGATGGCTACTGCACCCCTACACACTCAATATCCCTCGCGTTCAGATCCATCCACCAAAATCCGGCTCTCCATCCTCGCAGCAGCGATGGTGGATGCCCTCGGTGGGCCTGCGGAATTCCACAGGCGCTTCTCCTTCCCGCTCGTCACTTCGATGATCCCGAACAGGAATTTCCACCTCCCCCCGGGCGTATGGACAGACGATACGTCTATGGCCCTTTGTCTAGCTCGTTCGCTCGCAACATATACCGCCCCACATTCTTCTTCTGATGCGACGCCGCCGACCAAAGGAGGATTTGACGAGAAAGATCAATTGGATGCCTATGCAAACTGGAAATCCAGGGGCATTCTGTCTGCTATTGGCACTTGCTTTGATATCGGCGGCACCATCAACCGCGCGCTGCACATCTACAAAGATAACCCGCCTGATCAACGCAACGGAGCCCAACGGGCCATGCGAAAGATCCGTGAGGCGCTGAGTGGTGAGATTTGTGCCGGAAACGGCAGCCTTATGCGCGTCCTCCCAGTGGGTTTGACATATTGGGGAGACGAGGAGGCGGCGAAGGAATATGCGAGACGGAGCAGCACGACCACCCACCCGAACCCGATGTGTCAGGAGGCGTGTGCGGTGTGGACGGGCGCGATCGCGAGGATCATGCAGGAAGCAGGTCCGAAGGGCACTGGAAACTTCACAAAGCTGGATGTAGTCAAGTACTTCGCAACCTTCCCGTATACGAACGCTAAACTCCGTGCAGCGTTGGCGTTACCAGAAGATGACCTTGGTGCCACACTTGCAGAGCTTCCTGGGGCGTCCGTCCTGGACCCTGTAGTGGCTGAAGAAGCATCTTATCGTGACCGCCATCCGATTTTGCGGTTGATCACGAAGACAGAGAGTTCCGACAAGAAGGAGGAATTCTCAAAGGCCATCCCAAGTGAAGAGGAACTTCCCTCGTCTGGCTACGTCCTCCACACGGTCGTTGCAGCTCTGTATTGTTTCCTGGCTACAGAGACTTTCGAAGAGGGGGCCATCCTGGCCGCGAATCTTGGCGATGATGCGGATACGACTGGCACAGTGTATGCTGGATTGGCAGGCTGTTGGTATGCCAGTGAGGATGTCCAGGGTGGGCAGGGGATGTTTTGGACGGAGAGGGTGCGCGAATGGAAGGGCAAGCTGGTCGCGAGGGATTTGGTGGAGGAGGTAGCGGAGGAGCTTGTGGCGTTCTCGGCAAGCCTTGAAGCCAACAAGCTAGGAGCAACTAGTCAAACATGATCGAACTGAGCTTTTTCGTAGTCATTGGAGTACTGAGGAAATACGAATGTCACGAGAACCTGCGAGGATGCATTGGGAATAGAACGATGAAGGAGACCCAGTCCTGCGCATAGCACGACGGCATATTCAAGTTCGGGGTACGCTTCACCCGTAAAGAATTTCTGATCCATCGAATACTTCACAAGTGTGTGACCACCCAAAATAGTGGAGTATTATTGCGAGGGTGGCACGAGTGGGAGCGTACATTATTAGCTTGTCACCGCATGCTTCATGTTTACACTGGCGTAGGATAATCGAAGATAATACAACTATTCCATTATAAATCGTCAACGGCCAACATATCCATGGATACATGCCGAGAAACTCTCCCTGTGATACAAAATTAACAACTAAGAAAAGGCGTGGCCAAATTGTAATCATACAGTGAGCATTGGAAGCCTGAGAGCTTCGGACTAATCTTACAACCAGGATCATGGAAGCGGGTGAACGACCCAAGAGACCGGCATCCGTGAACCATGTTAAAAAAAAAAGTACAGCAATAAAATGAGACGAAGGAAATGTTGTGCTGTGGCACGGTCCACGTGCTTACGACATGGGCACGAAAGTGAAAGAGGACCTGCTTCTCATTTGACCTCCACTGCATGAGGTCCGTTGATGTGTCGAACACGCGGCACTGGGTACTCGCCCCGCGAATGACCGATGGACCGCAAAAGGGTGTAGGATAAGAGAAAAGATGGGCTTAAAAGATATAGGACCGCATAGTTATGACGGCAAAAGCAGTGGTGGGTGGAATGGAGGTTTAAGGAAAGGTAGGATGTGGAAAAGATCCTCATGGAGATCCAGGCCTCATGCACCGAGCAACTCGCAGGAGTGGCGGCGGGCCGCAGAGGCTTAGCGATACACTACAGAATAGGAAGGGTAACGGCAGTCGACAGTTATCACCACAAACTGGCGAACGAAAATTATAAAGGAGAGAGACACGTAAAGGCGGAATTTATGATAGACTTGAAAGATCCGAATAAGAGGAAGAACAGTATCAGTCTCATCCTTTATGGGAATTGTTGAAGGGTCCTCACCGCTGATATAGAAAAGCGACGAAACAATTTGCTTCGGAACTGGTATAGTGAAATACAAGGCCCATGAAGAACCGACGTAAGAAGAGCTGATATATGCACAATGCAAGGACTCGGGAGCCACAATTCCTCACAATCATGAAGGGGACCATCCATGTCCTGTGCTGCTCCCGGGATCCTGGAGGCCAGGGTGATTGGGGGCGAATTGATCCGAGCACTGATGATAGTTCTCATCCATCCCAGGGGGCTGCAGCGCCACGTCCCGCAGAAACGAAAGGTTCCCCTCGAAAGTCGGTTGGACGGAGCGCATCTGGACGTCGGGCGCCCAAGGCGTGCTGGCAGAGACCGATGAGATTTGATGTGGCCACATGTAGCCAAATGACGAAGAGGATTGGGGGTTTCCAGGGAAGGACCAGAGGTACAAATTCTGTGTGGGCATAGGCGTCGGACCAGGGGGGGCAGATGTGTTGCCTCCGGTCCTCGTGGGCTGCTCTCGCTCTTGTTGCTCATGGGCTACGAGGTTAAAGGCCTCACTATGATCAGTGGGAGTATGGTTATTGGGGAATGGAATGGAAGGTGCTTGATAATCTTCAGTCGGCGAATTCATGTCGCCCATGGATATGTTTGATTGGGGATCGAGATGGTCCAGGTACGAGGGGGGCTCAAGAGGCGCTCGAAACTCGCCTACCGGATGCCTGAAGTCATTCAAGTTTGTCACAGGCGCAGATGAGGGAATCTCTGAAGATCTATTCAGGGGCGCATCATTAGCACGGGACAGACAGAACACACAAGATAGTGGAAAGTATCACCTCGTAGGGGGGGGATAGGGTGGGGGATCGTATACCCGGACAACAAGCGGAGGACGAAGAGCGCTCATATTCTGCAGCGCTGGTTGTTCGCCCCCCAGTAACAATCCCTCTAGTATATTTGCCATGACACTACCAGAAACCCACGATTCCCCCATCTCCCTGAGTATTCTCACGCACTCTTGGAAGCCCTCTTTCGCTTTCCTCGCCCTAGCAGGTTCATTAGGCCCGCTGGCGACGATGGTGAGGAAATGGGTCTTCCCGGTAGTATAAGCAATTTGGACGGCAGTCACGTTACTGAGGCGTAACGTGTACAGACGACGATATGTGCCGAAGAGAGCCACGATAAGCGTTGCGGAAGCTGGACATGTCTTCTTCGCTTGTTCCCGCAACCTCAAGAAAGCAGGATCGGAGCACCTGGTGGACCTCCCATTCAAGGGGGGCTCGCCCGGGGACTGAAATTTCGTGTCTGGCCTGAAGAACGGCCGCAGGAGAAGGATAAGAAGCCAGTGATATGCCAAGTTCAGCATGAATACTTCCGGGGGAGCCGAGCACGCAGACAAGCCTTTCGAAGAGATATGAAGGTTTTTGGGGAGCGCGCGTTCCCATTGGATAAGAGCAGCCCTGGAGTACATAGGGCAATTCGTGATTACGACTTCTATGATCGAAAGGATCGACGTACTGTAGTTCAACGACTTTCTTAAAATCGATACTGCGACGCGACCCAGGGGTCATGCAGTAGACCACGTCCATGATGGAAGAGGAAATCTTCATTAATTTCACCTGCCACAGAAAGTTGACAGACATATCAGAGTCCCTAGAGACTAACGTTGTGTTCGTACTGTCCCACCGAGGGACAGGGTCGACTTGGGGCTCGGGGATATCAAAATGACGGTCTCTGAGCCCTTGATCGCGGCCGACATAAAAGCTCCAACACTTGTCCTGAATGTGGCCGGAGACTTCATGAGGTTTATTGTGGCCAGGGTCGATTGCTGAACTAACCTGGCAGAATAGACTCCAAGAGACCCAATTGCGCTCCACCACATCTTGGTTGGACATGGCACCATTACGAACCCAGACATTAAGGCCAACTGTTTTTAAAATAGTAGTTGGGGGGGGGACAAATTGATACACTTTCCCGCGATGAACCATGGGCAAACAACTCACGAGCTTGTCCCATTCTAACACTGATTCCTACAGATATAGGGTGAGGAATTTAAAAGGAATAAAGCAAGATTACAGGACAAACCAAAGTACATGAACCCAAGACCTGAATTGAAGAAAAGAAGATCCATGTCAATCGTATTGATGGACCACATAAACGAGCAGTTGTACCAGTGAACAAATAACTAACCTGGCTCCGATAGTCCAGAATGGTACGACGACAAAATCCCTAAGCCCTGAACAGTGGCCAACGAGGGTGCCCGACACTCTTCCTCCAAGCGGGACTTGGCATGCTGGGCGAAGCGGCTGCGGAAGTCGCGGGATCGGAGCCGCGCGTCGTCGCTGTATGCGAGAGCCACGGCGAGGATGGCATTGTGGAAGAGTATGGAGTAATGTCGGAAGGGTGAGCGGGCGCCAGACCCGGGACTGTTGCATTGCGGAGATATAGCAAGGGCGAAGTCGCGTAGAAAGAGATCAGGAATGACCCGGTAGTTCCAGCTGCTGTAGTATCGGAAGTATTTTACGAGGACGAGGTCGTGCTCGAGGCGGGAGAGGTTTAACTCGATACCGCTGGGTAGGAACTGGTGCCAGGCTGACTTTGATTGCGTGTCCAGAGCGTCTACGTCGCTCGGGCATCCGCAGAGCGAGTACCGTATGTTGATTTTAAGGGGAGATGACAAGGCGGGAAGTGTGCCTTTCACGCAATACATCTCCTCCCGACTTGGGAGATCCCTGAATGGAGCTGGTCCACCGTAGTATGCTGTCGTTTTATTTTCGATCTGTGGAAGGGGATGGAATTCGGATAAATGCTTCATGGGACATTGGTCCTCGGGGCGCCCACTCACTACGAGTCTCCCGAAGTAACCAGTCACATCGTCAGTATCAGAAGGTTCCCCGTCCGAAAGCGGATCATTGTAGCTGGGGCCAGTAGTATCGTCGCCGCCCTCCAAGTCTGTCGAAAGACCATTATCGCGCAGTATTCTCCGGTATCCGCGGGCCTGTGCTTGGAGGACCTCGATGCGCGTCTCCAGTGCCTCCATTTGGCCATAGGTCGGTGGGAGTCTGTGATCTTGTTGGCCTGACCATTTACACTTCAGTTGTGAGTCGGATCACGGACGTTAGTATCATATCAACATGAAGATGATAACAAGCTGGGATCCCGCACTTCGCGCTCTGCACGTAGGCATAATGAACAAGACCGGCTTGGCTTTTCATTCGTAGCCCGACTTGGTGCTACACCATCACATTTTCGACGTCTACAAACGCGAAAATGCAGAACGGCAGCGAAGTAAATATCAGTGAGATGCACCGCACATTGTGTCACGGACCTTTCCCGACACCAACTACAAGAGGTAGGGTTATTCGATCGCGTGGGCTTGGGCTTAGGCTTGGAAGAATGTTTCGGCATGGTGGGTGGTCGGCCTTTGCTGGACGTGGTTGGAATCCGAAGGGCAATGTGTATACGTCTTCACGAGGCTTCCAGCGCCGTCACGAGGGTGTCTGCTCGGGGACGAGAAGACCGGGGCATCCAAGATGCGCGCGGCGGGGTTGTGGTTGGAAGATAGGGATATTCGCATAAAGTACCGCCTTATAACTCCATTGGCGGAAGCGCGATAGCACAGCCACGACAATTGGCAATATCGAACGTCGAGCGGGTGAGAAGTGCAAAGCGCTACTACCGATCGGTGTCCTTCACGGGTATCCCAACTTCCTTTAGGGACCCATCACTAATGCATATCTCTCCCAAAAGGTGCTATGCCACACAGATGAATTACTAGCAGGCGCCCTTTCGGCCCCATGGGGATACGTCGGGAACAACATCCTTGACATCGATAGGAAGGTGTGGAGCCTGTCTCGAGGCCCTACCCTCTGCGATACTTGCTTCGAAGAATTCATTACATATTCACAATCCTCGTCAGCTTGACGGATATATCCAGCTGTGGTCTGTATGAATCAAATTCCTCAGTCAGTTGACCAGGGCCTACCGCCGCCGTGTGGGACGCGCGCGACTCACCCGGCCTATTTGGCTCCATTTGGAATAGGAGGACCCTCTTGGATTTCACTTGCTGCTGCTGTGGCCGTCTGGATCTCCTCTCGAGATTACGGTTCGCTCTGGTCTCTTCTTACGGTTCGACAGATTCTGTTAAATCAGTCGCATCCGGGGTGTCCTCGGCTGCACCTCATCAACATACTACTGTACTAGAAATCAACGCCTTGATTTGAAATCGGGCGTCCAGGGGTGCGGCTTCGTGGAATTGCCCATAACCACCAATTATCAGCATTCTCAGCCATCTTTTCCTGCACCATCGGTGGATGTGGAATCACATGGGGAGGTACGCCGCCACTTGCTGGAATATGGTATCCACGAGGATCCCAACCCTGGGAGATGCCGGGGCGGGCAAGCCCCGGATATTGAGACCCTATCACATCAATAATCCCATTCGGTCAACTTCACAGAAGGGTACTTGAGGAAAAGGGAAAATTACGTGTCTCTGCGCTCTCATTCCTCGTCTTGCACCACATGTGGGGCTCTGAAATTACGATTGCCTAGGAGCTGTGTACTCGGTTCTCAGATTGCTTGGGATTCGTCTGGTTCATTTGACTGCTTGTGGGGGGGTTGGAAACCGCGGGCTACCTGATCCCAGGGCCTATTGCCCTTGTTTTCTCCAGCGATAATCGCACCCCCATTTCTTGCCTTCTTGGATAAACCTGGTATCTATCCTGACTCTGGGCAGGCCTAATTCGACTCGTCCTAACTAGGAGACGAAGCGGCGGGTGAGCGCCTCCGGTATACTTTATCCAGCATGCCAACTCCCGTGTAACCAAGCATCATCGAGCCTTTCCTGAAATTCTCTGACATCTTGCACTGAACAAACAATCTTCTATCGGCTATCCCACATACATTGGACAGGCCGCTTCTGGATGCCCATTGTTCGAGACGTCGGAATGGATTATTCTTGCCCTCGATCCGGCTTTCAAGCCCAAGAATGTGAGGACGATTACTTTTTTCGCTTCATCACCCGGAGGCTCTTGTTTCATTCGACGGATGAACCACGCATTGCGTCGCGCGCGTACAGCACTAAAGTTACAATCATCGTGTACGGCACTCCGACACTGGATTGTAATAGTTCCTTCGAATCTGCCTTTGTTTTGTGGGCCCTGGAATGCCATCCTCACGATCTGGTTTCGGAACTCAATTTGCGAATAGACCTGTGACTGATCGCATGACAAAACCCCAGTACGATGGGGATTAACCGGCCGTGCTCTGGAACGGGGAAATTCAGAGAAGCGAGGATGGATACTCCTGATCCTCTATCAATTTTCAAGGGAATACCATAATTACCTTGCATCCTCGTCGATCTTCTCGGGCTAATATATGTCGTCGAAGCTGTCGAAACCATTGAATGGCTTCAATTGCTTTTCCCATCCCCTACATTCACCCTTTCTTCCCCGTGGAATCAATCGTCGGATTCGAGGGCAAAGTATCTTTTTTGGAAAATACCCACCATGGTCGGGCACACAAAGGCTACCCCGATCGCCTCGGGGAAGATGAATGCGGCCATTACGACTTATTCGACTATGTGTGTAATAATCTGCCGATGGTATTGGCGTGTGGTCACATAGGTGGAGAGAGATCAAGTGATGGGTCCCAGCAACGGATTGACACGCTTGTGTGACCAGTGCTCTGGACATTATGGATCAGAACCGTGTGTCAAACTCCCATGCTCGCGTAGAGCCTTCCATGCTGGGTGATTCGCCCCGGTCCAGCTCCACATACGAACGTAAATAAGCGCCGATCGGGCTGTGTTGCTTCCGAGGCAAGTTCCGACTCAAAGCGCGCTTCGCACAGCCTCACCTCATTCGGATTCTTGCATCGCAGAGAGCTCCCGAACGTGCAGGGACATTAGTGGTAGACATGATTGACCTTTTGAGACCCTAAGGTCTGTGCGTTCTCGAAGTGGGCTCCCAATAAAGCCAGGATGCATGGCTGTGATTTGGTCACAGCCGTTCAGAGACCCTTTGTGGCTAATGAACCACAATTTTGGGTTGTCATGCACCATCTGACATGGTGAACGACCGGTCGAGCTATGTCTCCACAGTACTATAAGGTTGCTGTCATAAATTCGTTTTGAACAATGGCCACGGCACAATGGCACCTTCCAGCGTACTACGCCTCAGGATACGTCGTCCTCCTGGTAGGTTCGCCGCTCTGCCCGGTCCAAGGTGAAGTTGAGAAAACATCAGAAAAATTGATTGTGCTGATGAAGCCACCACTGACCACAATTTCAGGTGGCCCTGTTCTTTGTGCTGAGACTGGGATTCGTTGTAGCGCCCCGGTATTCCTTTCAATGATAGTCCATCCTCTCGCATCGCGACACAAGACGGGGTGTCTGCTCACTCCAGCCAGCCGCATCTAGGGAATCCCGTTCCTGGTGGACTCTCGTAGAGTTTCAGGCTCCAAGCGTTCGGCATTCCCCCCCGATAACCTTCTGGTCCATCGCGCTATAGGTGGGCTCCCTTCTCGTACTCTCCAGAATAAATGATAACCTGGTTCTGGTTCATCACGCTATAGTTTTTTCGCCTCTAAGGCGTCCGCAAGTCGCTTCCAGGCCGTATCTCTCCCAGCACCATCAATGGGGGCTCCGAAATCTCCCTCTTGTCCCCTTCGTTTGCGGGGTCGATTCAATGCACATGAAGTCACGTTCCCCGCGACCGCCCCACCATCCCCATCGTACTGTTTTTCCGCACCTGACGTTCCCGAACCTCCCGATCGTTCGCCCCTCTCTACCGGCCACTCTCGTGTATCTTCTGTGCCTCCCCCTTCTTCCCCGATGAAGGACACGTTTCGTGTAAATCATTCTGTACAGTGCAGTGGGACAACAAAAGCTGGCAAGAGATGCAAAAATAAGGTCAAGCCCCTTCTCATGCACTCAATATTACGGATCCATCCTCCAGGTTCGAATGCTTTTGCCATCCGACACGTCAAGGATCTTCCTCCCCCGACAAAGGTTTTATCCGTAAATGATCGTATGCAATGCAGTGCCTTAACTAGGGCCGGAAGGAGGTGCAAACGCACGATAAAGCCTCGGCCACTCATTCTTGATACATACACATCCTCAAAGGACGTCCACCCCCCCTGCTTTTGTCACCAACACGTCAAGGATCTTCCATCCCCCAGTGGTTTCTGCATGATGCCAGGGGGTACATGGATAAATTCCGATGGTACGTTTATCTTCATTTTCCCTAATGGCTTGTTGGATATGTTCTTATCTTCTTCCAGATTGGATCCGCAAGGATTCAAGTCCAGGAGCGCGGGCAGCTATTAAGGTCGTAATCGGAGAAGGGGCTCTCGCCTGCTGATGGACCTGGTTACATATATGGACTTGAGCAGCGCGGTACGCGTAGGAATATATTCTGGGCTGAGCTGCAGTCAAACATGCTCGCTGGAATCCACAGATCGGAAGTCAAAGCAACAGGATACGTTGAGCGTAAAGATTGGCAGATCTAAACACGTGATCAAACGGCGGGACCAATGGGAACGACAATGCCCATCCATGCAATATGTTCTTCACGGGCTGTGGCCTCGCGTTGAGAATGACGATGGTACCGAACCCAGTCTTCTCAAGGGACACATCAAGCAGGGCAGGAAAGGAAAATTCTCTTATCGTTGGGAACGTCAGTCAATCATCCCTAGAGCGGTCTTCCACTTGCCGCGCCCGCTGAAATTCTGCCTTCTATCAGGCCTCGTCCACCTTGGAACTCGCAGATTTGATGGCTCACAAGCAATATTTGAGTCCGGAGTTCTTCGCCCCGAATTCGAAGGCTTCGCCTTCTGTATCGGCTCCGATGCGTCCTGCAAAGCCCCCCGCGGTTCGGCCGATTAGATCGAAGTGTACAGACTGTAAGTTTTCCCTCCTTTCGTCCCCGGGTCTCCTCACATAATGCATTTTCGCATGGAATTCCCTAATTCTAGGTGGAGCCGTGCATAGAGAGATTTTCACCTTCACCCATGTAGGAAGTGGACAGTGGAAGGACCGTATGTGGGAACTCATTGAAGAAATGATTGATCGCTGGGGAAATTTTGTTGAACTGTATGAGTGAGTATCTGTATGCGTATCGTTGGATCTTTGTCGCATTTTTTCGGCTGTATTTCCAAGATAACTCATCGTTCCGATTGGACGCAATGATTCCACCCCAAGTATGGTATACCTTTCTGTGTGAAATCATCCATTTTCGCAGTAACACTACGGCACAAGGTAACCCTTCACATATAGGATATATCTGTCTATATTATGATGATGGCGACGCCGGAACGAGGGTATGTTAATCTTGTTGATCCTGCGTAGAGTTGGTCTGGTTCAGGAGTGGAGCAACTCGCCACTGTCAAGTTTTAGTTGCGAGTGCAGTCCATTTTTATTGGTCAGGATGATCAGATCGACATCGTAGATAGGGATCAGTGCTCCACAAAAATAGGACGTTCGAGAGTATGGTTCAAGATCACCAGGCGACAACGATCGCCAATCGCGAGAAGGGGGGAAAAAATGGAAGGAATGGATACGTATCGCCTGAACACGATATTAAGATCAGAGGGCTCGATAAACGGATGAATATGGACGTCTTTCCACCACAGAGCCTGCAGTGAAATATTTGGCGTGGAAACTTTGGTGAGGGGAGAGCGTAGAATACACCTTGTGTCTTGCTTGCCGGATAGCCGTCAAATATCAGTGGGGAAGCCGATCATGAATTCTACACGATCGATTTTATCAAGGTTTATAACAATCATGGAAGCCTCGTTCGTATTGGGAGAGATGTATCGTGGGCGAAACGGCCGAATGATTGTTCGACTTCTCCCGAAGCGGACGGAACGACTCATAATAATCATGACGCTCTTACGGTTGGGCGTGTATCTCGAATCAGGAGTTACCCCCACGGTCCTAATGACTATACTAATTCACTGTCGGACGCGTGCAGATGGCCCGGAATGAAAGACTGGGGAAAGGCAGGACGGTTCAACAGGGGGCCGTGATAACAGCAACAGATTGACATGCTTGTGTGATCAGTGCCCTCAGAATTATGAATCCCTGCCAAACTCCCATTCGCATATAGAGCCTTCCATGACAGGTGATTCGCACTGGTCCAGCTTTCCGCAAGGCGTGCGCCGTGCGGGGCTATGTTGCCTCCGAGGCAACTCCCGACTCCCGAGCCGAAACAGGATTCGAAACTTACCTCCAAAAATTAATTACTGATAACGACTCCGCCTCTGTCAATGCACCCATAAAAATCCTGTGTGTTCTCGTATCAGTGCTGGTGGGTGTTCAGCGGGTCTACAGAATTTCGGAAGTGCTTTTCATTCTTTCTGGGATGATACCGAACGGAAATTCCAAGCTTCTCCAAGGTGCGTGGATAGATGACCCATGTGCGACAACTTCTCCGGCCTTGTCTCCCGGTGGTATATTTACCCTACGATCTTTTGCAACCCGCGGATTGTGTGGAGGAAGCCACATGGGTTCTTGGCGAGTGTTAAAGCTCAGCAGGTTCAAACATTATTGAAGTTGACTACTTAGTAAATATGTGAATTAGAGAAATTATCACCTCGGAACTGGACACGTGTCCTGTACCCGAAGCTGCAAGTATGCGGTACCCTGGGTGTGAGGCGTAAACTTCAGCCGGAATAAATTCACTCTGAGCAACGGTCATCGTAATGGCGTCTTCCAGTACTGGTATACTCTACTTCACTATAAGAATTTCCGATACATTGTCCTCCGAGTAAGTTCGCAGTGGGCGGGTCCGAGACTTGTTTACGTTTGATGTGGTGATAAACAACCTTACGTCAGCCTCATCGCGGTTCTTCAACGCTGTGTACGCTGTGACTGCTGTAAACTCTGACTCGGATTCGTTGTTACCTCCCGGTATGGCTCTCAGCAGTGGCCCCTCGTCTCTCACCGCGACACAAGATGATGTGACTGCTCGCTTAAGCCGACTGCAAATAGGGAATCCCACTCCTGGAGGACTCCCTAAGGCACCTACAAGGCGCGTCCAGGCTGAAAGTAATTTACATAATAAGCCTCTCCCAGCACCACCAGTGTGGGCTCAGAAACCTCCCCCTCTTCCTCCTCGTCCCCATCGTTTATGGGATCGGCCCAATCCCTATGAAGACAACGTTCCTTTGCCTCGTCCCCCACCTATTATCGGAGCCCCTGTAGCGATGCCTGATCCCACCCGACGCGGTGCCCGCCCTCCTCACACTCATTTTGTGCCCCCCGTCTCCATAACTTACCACCAAAGTGACTCTCGATATCAGATATTGCCTACGACGCCTACACCGTCGGGCTTTTCCGCACCTGGCCCTCCCCAAGCTCCCGTTTCACCCCCCTCCACTAGCCGCTCTCGTGCATCTTCTGTGCCCCCCTCTCCTTCTGCCACAAAGGTCTCATCTCACGTAAATGATGGTCGTGTGCAGTGCAGTGGCAAAACGAGGGCCGGAACGAGATGCAAACGCATGATAAAGCCTCCACATCCCCTCATGCTTGCCACGGGTCCTTCAAAGGACCTTGATTGTTTTTGTTTCCAACATATCAAGGACCTTCTGTCCCCCAGTGGTTTCCCCATGCCAGGCGGTGTATGGATAGATTTCGATGGTTCGTTTCCCTTTATTTTTTCCCAGTGCCTTGCTAGAAATGTTCTTATCTTCCTCCAGACTGGATCCCCCATTATTTGACCTCGGATACACGCGCAGCTCTTAGGGTCGAAATGGAGAAGCGACCCTCGCCCGCTGATGAACCTGGTTACATATATGGGTTTGAGCCGCGTGGTACGTGTAGGACTATATTCTGGGGCCAGCTCCAGTCAAACACACTCGGAATTCACAGATCGCACGTCAAAACACCAGAATACACTGAGCTTCAAAATTGGCAGATCTATACACATGATTAAACGGCTGGACCAATGGGGAAGACAATGCGCGTCTCAGGAAGTTGTTCTTCGCGGGCAGTGGCCTCGCGTTGTGAATGACGATGGTACCGAACCCAGTCTTCTCAAGGGACGAATCAAACAGGGCGAGAAGGGGAAGTTCTGTCATCGTTGGGAACGTCAGTCAATCATCCTTAGAGTGGTCTTCCACCCGCCGCACTTGCTGAAATTCTACCCTCTGTCAGGGCTCATACACCTCGAACTAGCGGATTTGATGGTTCACGAGCAATACTTGACCCTGGACTTCTTCGTCCCTAATTCCAAGGCTTCGCCTTCTTTACCGAGTCCAACGCGTCCTGAAAAGCCTTCCGCGGCTCGGAAGCCCATTAGATCGGAGTGTCCAGACTGTAAGTTTGCCCTCGTTCTTTCGTTCTCGGGCCTTTTCACATAACGTACTCCTCCATGAACTTACTGGATTTTAGGTGGAGCCGTGCATAGAGAGATATTCACCTTTACCCGTGTAGAAAGTGGACCACTGAAGGGCCGTGAGTGGGAAGGTATTGTTCAGAAAGTGATTGATCGTTGGGGCAAATTTGTTGAAACGTATGTGTGAGTTTGTGCTATTATCTGCTTGCATTGTATCGTTGGATCTGTGCTGTGTTTTTGGCTGTATTTGCAACGTGTCTTCAATCGGACACAACCTGGGACAATTGTTTTTGCATCTGCCTGTATCACAATAGGTATATCCCACTTCCTTTACCTCAAATCAATCACTTCGGCAGTAGCACTGTGGCATCAGGCTTCACATCCGGGAAATCCATGTTTATCTTGACGACGCCACCACAACTGGAGGGTGTGTTGGTTCTGTGTTGAGTGGGAGTTAGTACGAGAGAATACCCTTACACGTCAATGCGAAGGAAACGCAGGTCCGGATCAGGAGTGAAGCAACCGGTACAATCAGTGTTATATATCGGTATCGTGTAGCGAGTGTTGAGGTTCAGTTGCGAGTGCGCTCCATTTTCATTGGTCAGAACGATCGGATCGACATCATAGATAAGAACTGGTCCTCTCCAATAATGGGCCGATTAAGAGCGGCTAACGGGCGACAACGAAAAAGGGGAAAAAAATGGAAGGAGGGAATTCATATCACCTGACCACGAAATTAAAATCGAGATTCGATGAACGGATAGCTATAGTCTTTCCATCTCAGAGCGGGTAGCGAAATATTTGGCGTGGGAGCCTCTCGTTAATCAGCGAGCGTGGAATACCCCTCGTGTTTTGGCTGCGGGATAACCGTCAAGTGTTCATGAGGATGCTAATCATGCGTTGCTACGCGGGTGATGTGTCAAAGTTCATACAAATGGTGGAACCCTCGTTGACATTGGGGGAGATGTGTCGTGGGTCAAAAGCTCCGAGGATTGTTCAACTTCTCCCCGAAGCCGACGAGACCCGAGGGGCGACTCATAACAGCCATGACGTTCGACGGTTGTACGTGTATCTTCAATTAGGAGCTGCGCCCACGGTCTTAATGACTAATTCGATGTCGGACGGCTGTGGATGGCCCAGAATGAAAGACTAGGGAAGGCACGACGGTTCAACAGGGCAAAATCAATAAGCGTGAACAAACACATACTTTCTCAATTATGATGTTTTCGCCGGTACATAGGAGTCGCATGTTGCCAACATCAGAGTCCACAATGCGGGACGTGACAATGCATTCCGATGCATCCAGCAATTTCGAACTATCTTCGGCGTATGTGATGACATCCGTGAGTGCCGGCAGGGGCACCTGTGGGTTCCCGGCCATCCTAGATCGGCGTCTGCCTCTATTCTGATTAAGATCCAGGAGGACCAGAGAGAGTGGGAGACCAGAATTGGGAGAAGGCGCAATAAGCCTGACGATTCGGCCATCGTGTGCGTTGTCCAAGCCGAGGAAAGGAGTCATCGGTAGATCATCGTGGAAGGAAACACCACATGCCCAAACTTCGGATGGGATCGCGAGAGGGCTTTTGTGAATAGAATGGTAATGAAGGGCACGCAATGGTATGTAGAGGCACGTCTGCTTGCCTGTCCCAACCTCCGGTCGATAAAGTCTGATGAACTGGTTGCCGCCCCTAATGTTGAAAGGTAAAGGATCACGATAAACCGAGGGAGGATGTAAGAGGGCTTCTTGACTATTGTCATCATACAAAGGAAGGTCGTAGAGTGGATCGATATTACAAAAAACCTGACGATGATCCCAGCCTGTAAGTTGAAACGGCAGGTGGAAAGAGGCCGTACGTATTGGTGGCATTTCGGGGCCATCAGTAGAAAACTGATAAACTTCAAGTTCCAGGGGGCGTGGGACTGCAAATGACGTGGGGCTGATGAAGGCAAATGTTCCAGTAAAGTAGTCCCGCCCAAGCTCGAGAGACTTTCAACAAAACACATTCAAGGTCAACATCGAATGATCAAAAACTGAGTGGAACTTGAACTCACAACCACCCGGCAACCAGCAGTCCAATCCCATACAGCCAACCTTGCCGTACCATCAAAGTCAAAAACGAACCCCACCAGGTGTTGCATTATATGGATTGGACAGCGATGTCGAACTCTCCAAATCCTGCTGAAATATGAGCTGAAAGGAATGGTGGCGTTGGTGGCCCTTGGGTGTGGCTCATTACTCGACAGTGTCCGAAGATGCAGGACGGTTTGGACAATATTAGTAGGTTCATCTGTCTCGGCCCTGCCAAATCGAAGATAAGATATAAGTGAGCACAAATCATGTCATGCTGAGACCACGGTCCTCACCCCATGACTACGAGGAGATCACTGTGCGGATCGAAGGCAATTTCGAAAAAGCGATTGTCTATTCCGTGCAGAGTCCATGTCCGAAGGGGAAGTCCCCGTATAGGGGACGGCAACTGAACGCATGTTGCATCACCGTCCCTCAAAGTCATGTAAACCCCTCTAGAGAGTATTTAGCACCTCCCATATGGGACCGTGATGCTGGCTTCAACCCACTCTAGCTTGTTCCAGGCATCAATGTGTCTCTGAAACTGATTGAGCCGGGCTGCTGAGATCGCCCCCATGTCTTTGGAATGTTGCCCTTCTATGTAGCCGCATATAGCAAGTTCGATGCGATATTGCAATGCGACCGAATTTTCAATTGCCTTTTTGAAGTTAGCACATACCTTCGGAAATGCATCTGGATTGAGAAGGATCTTTAGAGATTCTTTTGCAACTCACAGCACAACATCTAGATATCTGTAATCCATCGAGAAGCTCAATAATGCGAAGGAAAATCTCCACAGGAAGATCTAACAAGGTTAATGTGAACATTGGGTTGTCGCGTCCTTCTATTGAGAATCGGAAGAAAACACACGCAAACATGCTAGTCTCGTGACGAGACCCTCATATCCGATTCTCCAGCCAAGAGTACTAAATCATTCTAAATCATTGGTTCATCTATCCCCTGAAGAAGGTCATTCTCACGCAACCGATCCAAAATTCCTCTCAGACTTATTATGCAGGTTTTCGTCGAGTGTCAGAAGCAGTCTGATTACCACGGAGGCCCTCGAGACTTATTTCGGACGTGGTACGCTTGTAGACCATCGTGTTGGGAAATTAGGCGAAACTGAAAGTGATCCGAGCCTTCAGCGTGCTGGATCTGAATTGCGCACGCTGCTGGAGCGCTTTGCAAATGGCAAGAGCATCGGCGACATTCTCGATGCTGCCGATCAACTCAATACAGATGTCAAGGACGACGAGGCCCTAGGGCAGTGGTTCAGGGAACTTGACGCGTTCGTTCGTTCGATTCGTGTTGGACCGCCTTCGCTCCCAAAGTCCATCTTGACCATCTACTCTACTCGATCCAGGATACGTGATATCGTCCAAGCGCAATACCGACGCCAACCCAGCGTGGTTTCTTGCGCGGCCGGATGATCCACTTGACAAGGATTTCAGAGAGGACTGGAGGCGCCTCACCAAGGACCTCTTATTTGCTGAGGATGGTAGTCTCTCCTTCAAACCTCATCTGTGGACCGATATTCGCAAGGTCATCATCCCTCAGCTTGGTTATATCGTGAGTTCCGATGAGTAACTATTTTCGATGACGCCACCGTGTCTTATTTTTCGCATCTCGCCCTATCCCACGAATTGAATATACGGACAACTCGTCATCGGAAATCTGACCGTGGAGGGTAGCGATATCCTTCCCACGTGTCATTTCTGATGTATGCCTTACACCATCGCCCATCGTTAGTATCATGTCGGTGAACGCCCACAACTATTTCGAATTTTGCCCGTACGAATCGATACCCGACCAAAGCCAGCACGACTTCCAATTCACGATGGCCCAAGTCTAAGCCGACATGCGGGATTTCGTATTCTACTTCAACAAGAAGACTGCATTGCCAAAGATGAAAGATTCTGGACTCGCGGAGGTTTTCCTTGGTGGCGAAGGGTTGAAAATCAAGGTCCGTCTCATTGAGGCGGGTAAGAACCAGGGTAGCGTTTTCAAGGTCAAAGATCTGCATTGTCATGTCTCAAATTCTCTGTGCGTGATGTAAGCGAAGTCCTCGATTTTTGTTTGGATCGTGAATAATCTAACGTGCCGCATCAGACCAAACACGATATATTGTGCAAGACATTGAAGCCTCTCGCCACTGGCAGAGTGAAGAAGCAGATACCACGAGCGATCGAGGACGCAGTTAGATAATCCCGAGCAATGTAATCCTGACGTTGACTTCTAATGCGCATTCCAGTATGTACGGGTCTTGAATTCCTCGACGAGCAGCTCGTTGGCGTTCGTGATCGTTATGAAGAGGCGCGCAAGTCCGAGGATATCAACGGAACCAAAGCTCTGGCATCAGTGCGTGGGCCGTGTTTGTCTACGCCGAGCTTCCTCACTTAGTGGAGCTTGTTCTACCTCAGCTCTTTGAACGTAAAAGTGGGGAAGTGTCACCAAGGCTGAGTCGAGGAAGTCAGATGGGCACTTCACGATCGCACCGAGTCGCGGATTATAATTATTCCTCAAGGTCATCAATCTGGATTCGTCCAAAAACCGACAGAGCGCGAATGTACGGCCAAACTAGGTCAAGGGCAAGTGAGTCCGGCGTGAGTTCCTTGTGTTCCCACATCCGCATCGTGCTATGTTGGAGCTGTCCCCAATCTCGCTTGTTCTTCTCATCAAGGGTGATTGGCCTTCATGAATGGTGCGGAAGGTTACGAAGAGGGGTTTTGGCATCACATGGGCCATACACGGCTTACGTCAGAGATTTTCACTTAAGCGCCGAGTCTCCCACCTAATCTTTAAGCTTTGATCTGGCGGGTCCTTACGGGATATTATATTGCCTTGCGCTGGATTTCAATTTTCTCTGCAATCCCTCACATATATCGTATGCATATGCATTACAATCAATTCTAGAAGGCACTGAGAAACGGTTACAAAGGTTTAAAGAATTCTTTGACAGGTACGTGGATGAATGGAAGGGAACATCATGCTCTAGTCACCAAAAAAAAAAAAAACACGGCCACCCATGGTCAATATTACTAGTAAGATGTCTAGCACATTTCTGGCTCCGCCCTAGTGCCAGGTCCAGGTGATGGGGATGCGACCAGCGTCGTGGGGCGCAAGCTTGCGGAATGCAGCGGGGGACTTATTTTATGGATTCAAGGCCAGGGTTAATGCACTGACTCACGACGTCTATGGAAAGAAGGTCGCCTTACCAAGTCGAGGTCGTATTTCTTACATCCTGCGCCGCAACGGTCAACAACTGTGACTGTGACGGACTGTGAAAAGGCCGGGGTGAACTCTCTTGATACAACACAAGTGTTACATCGCTGCGTTGGACGTACCTTTCCTTTATGGGTCGCGGTCACTTTCTTGCCGCACACGGGATTTTTCTGGGGGGGGGCACGGCGTAAGTATGGGATTCCGGAGATCCAATTATGGGGTCTGGAAATACCGTACATTGGGATTGGGTCCTGCCCCGGGGTAGGTGCTGGATGACGAATTAGCGACCAGGTTAGACAATATTTGCCAATAAACGGAAGTGAAACGTGGCACAAACTCGAAAAGCGACTTATCGATGGCAGCAATGAAATCCCCGTCCCTCTAGTCTCAAGAGTCAGTAAACTACATTATTTCGACGTATGAAGTAAAACTTACATGTGTCTTCCCGCACGCGCCCAAACCAGGCCTGAAACAGAAAACAATGAATAAGAACAACGGGCCAGAAGTCCAAGGCGCCGATAATTTACTTATAAAAGGTAGCTGGTGTGCATAGCAATTTGATCAAGCTGAGACCCAAGAAACAGTCTGGGCATTAACCGAACTCACCCTCCCCAGAGTGTTTGCCTGTGTATGGGCTTCCGCGGGGAAGGACGCTAGCAGAGACAGCGCCGACGACCGAAATGAAGCAGGACAAGAGCTTTGTACATGGTAGGACGGAGCGAAAGAAGATCGGAATAATTCAAGGTGGATGATATGCAAGAGAGAGATGTCGACTTGTTGTAGGGGCTCGACTAGAGGGCACTGGGGGTTTTATACCTTGACACTTGCATTGAAAAATATTCCAGAAACCCCAGGGACGGCCCGCACAGGGAGAAATGAATTGATGCATCGCCGGTTTTTAATTGCGGAGGCAACATAACCTCGGGTGGTTTACCGGCGGGAAAGTTACACAGAAACAAGGATTCCGCCCGGGCTGAAGGCCCCCACCCCATCCCATTTGGGAGCGGCCATGCCCGCGACAAAATTACTGGTACAGCGCGTATCCCTTGGGGCCACGGATTTACTCAAGTTTTGCCCTCCCTGGAAATCCTCAGAGATCATCGCCGGGGGGAATTTGTGGCCCACGAAGCATCAAATCCAACATCGTCTCAAGAATCCGGCCCAGGGAGACCTGCCATTGGGGCCGATAGAGTGGTCTGAATCCGACTCGGGATGTTTTCGCCAGGATTAGCCGATAATTGAAAGTTCCATTAATGAACCTCGAAAATGATGAAAATTGCGTCAAATTTCCCAAGGTAAAATGAGATTAAGTACAAATAAGATCGGAAGTTGCCGGAAGGGCAAATTAACTTGAAGAATGAAAATGATGCCATCGGCCGCCAACTTCCCGGGCAACCCCGCGACTTTCGCTGACCCAACTAACAAAAGGTCCCCGAGTCAACTCGGATCCGCCGCCGAGCGTTTTCGTGACTCGGAGTCGGTTCCAAAGGAATCGGTTCGAACAACTCCGAGTTCACATTGCGGGTTCTAAATTGATATTATGAAAAATTCCTATGCTCAAATAACACTGTGGTAAAAGCCTGAAATTTAATTAAAATTAAGCCCCACTCCCGTATCTGTTTGTCCCCACAATTTTCCGAGGCACAGTGACAGATTTTGTGACCTGGGCCCCCTTTATTTTGAATTCCGGTGCGGCCGACAAGCGCCAATCCGAACTCTAAATCAAACCGGCGGCGGCTGTTTTTGCCGCCTTTTGCTATTACTCCATTTGAATTTTAACTTCCGTTTCCCTCTTATTGCCCATCCTACCACTATCAATAAGCATGCTCTATTTGAGGTTGTTCTTGAATGTTTAATGAACACAAGTCCCTAAATAAACCAGTTTTTTCCTTGGTGGGTTGATTGCTGGAGAATCTGAGTGGAAACTTGAAAATCCAGGCCAGGTTTGGAAGAAATTGGCTGGTCATTGGTGTTTTTTGAAGAGGGTTTATCACAGTGCCTTTGGGTCATAGTTCATTGCAGACCTTCTTTTTTTGCCAAAGGTTGATCATTGGTGGAATTCAAGCAAGCTCCCAGAAGCCCCTTTCATCTTGGTTCATAAAGTCCATCTGCCAGAATGGGTTATTCATTGTCCCCTCATAAGGCACCAAATGGGCCGGGGGAAAGAAAAGATACATCCAGACAAGTTTGAAAATGAAGCTTGAGCATGTTGTTCGAAAAAGACCATGGCTTTTGGTCAAATGGTGAGGAAGAGACATAGACCTGTCTAAGACAAACCCCAAGAGTTCTGGTCGACCTGAAAGGAAAAGACCTCTGAAGCCGCGAGATAAGCGTCTTCCCTCTCCTTGTCCTGCCAATGTTTTTAGAAGAAATTGATGAGGGCCCTTGGGATTAAACAGAGCACTGATAAACTACAACCAAGCCCGTGAATGCCCAGCCTGGACCGCACAGCCAGAAGGACAGCCATGGACACACAGCCTGAACAAACAGCCCATGGGACCCCACCATAGGACAAATCAAAGTGGTCTCGTGATGAAACGAAAATTTCTCCTAAACCCTCTTCTTATGTATTGTAGATTCGGATAACGCAGTGGAATTGCCCATAAACAGTATATACAAATCCTTGAAAACAAAATACATCCGTGAAACACTTGGCCCCATATTCCTCCAAAAAATGCTTAAGAATCTTTCTTGAGTTCTTTAACAAGATTTCTCAAGTTTTCAGCAATGAAACATGCTCAAGCATAAGTAAAATGTTAGAAATTGAAAAAGCTGGGGAGCCTAGAAACTGTGATTAAGCCCAAAATATGCACTTTTCAGGTAGATCATGTGATGATTTAAGCTTGTGGACCAAGCCCTACTTCTTATATGGATGATTTTTCAAGCTTTATAGCTACATATGAATCAATAATACAGTTTTGCCATAGAAAACCAATCATGAGAGCAACTTGGTGTCACAATACGGATGCATTTTTTGGATACCACAAAATCAAATGGTGTTGAATTACAAAATCAATTCATCCTTCAAATTTTGCTATCCTAATGGCTTTCACACTCTGCCTACTCATTATGGTTCGGCAAAGGGAGACAGAGAGCGTGCCATGTTAAATCTGAAAAAAAAGCAGCCTCTATCAGTCTGCACTCCACAACTACCAGAGATCCCACAACCATCTATCTACAAGTCAAGTTGGAAACATCCGTTAATTCTTTTCCGTGCCATTTTCCACAAAACTCAGTACCAGAGTTTTTGAATATAAAGTACCTCTCCCTCTCGGCGTTAATTGGAAAATGGGAATATGGGAAAATTTCAAAATGCCATTCCAAGTGCGCTTTTCAAACTTGAGGCGAGGCAGAGGTTTCTTTAATTGAAACATGGCACTCAATGAGGCCGAAAACGAGGTTCCCCCTTCACACACATCACCTTTACGAGAAAAGGAAGAGGGAAAGAATCCTCAAAGCCAAAGGCGCCAGCCCAACAACCTTTGGGTCCAGTCATCTTAAGGCCCTACCTAGTTAGGTACCACTTCCGGGCCAAGAAATGGGTACCTAAGTAGTCCCATCACTTATTTTTCGGCCGAATTCGGTCTTGCCCATTGAAATCTTCTCATTTGAAGCTTCGGGCTGAAAAAGTTTGGCCCGAATTGACCCCGAATTTAAAAGAACTTTTAGCAACTCAGGCTTGAGCAGTAACTCAAATTGGAAGACCACTATTTGCGAGTTCCTTTTTCCATTCTTTTGCCTTGAAGGAAACAACTTGAATTCTTTAAATAAACAACCTTCCCCATTAGCCACAAGTAAAACAAACAAATTAAAGAAAAAACCATTAATAAAAAAATCTTGTTCTACTTCATATCTATTTGGTATTTGGTACAAAAGTGGCTTCAACTTCGGCCTGAATACGAGGATCCAAGTAAAGGGAAAACTTCCCATGTCCTATTGGAACGCACATCCATCCATCATAAGAAAAAATGGAATCATGCGGTTTGAAACTTGGCACAAATTTTGGGGGAACCCCAGTTGGTTATGCTGAAGAATCCAACAGTAGCCTCCACTGTCACTGAAGAAGCCGGATGCTGTTTCCACATCATTACGATGAAAAAAAGAAAACTTTCGTAGCTTTGCCAATGGAGGGTGGGACCGGTCCCAAGCAGTTTGGGTTCATCCAAGTCCAAAAATCAATGGAAATCTTTTCCCGCAAGACTTTGGACTTGCAAAGACGCTTTCGTCTTGGCGCGGCTTGATTAAAATCATCCACCTCCCGCGCTCTTTCCAGTCCTTGGTGGTTAACAGAATTCTGTTCCCGAGTTTCAAAACCATGAACAGTGGTGAACTTGGGTTCTGACCGACCCCATTGTCCCCATGATGCCATCAGAATCTCCAAGAACCCCTCCCATTCCAAATTCATCTTATTCACTGCCTGAAGCCCTCACAAACGCCCGCTTTCAGCCTTGCCCCCTTCGAATCGCTTCTCTTGCCATCATTCCAATGCCATCACTTACCCGTCATAACATTGCCCACCATTATCAGTATAGCCGCGGTCTTCCCGGAAGTTTGATTCCTCATGGGTAAACCTCCAAAATTACTTGAAAGCTGGCCATTCTCTGAAAGCATTATACATGGCTTGGAAATCTCCGACAAACTGTAGTGGATTCAAATCGAGAAGTGAAACCGAAAAGCCGGAAGCGGACAATGGCAGTTCCATTCGATCAACAAGTTTTGTTGTGAAGAGGGAAAGTTTTTTGGGGCAATTTAGCCCAAGGAAATGGTTGGGTCCAAACAAAAATGACGCTTCTTACTCAAGCAGATTTAAGCATGACTGTCAAGAAGCTTATGCCATGAGCACTTAACCAAATAGCTGAATCAAGCAATTTTTCCAAAAACCTTCCTTTTGCCTTTATTGGTTCTTGATAAGCTTTCTCGCTCCAACTCCGCATCCTGAAGCCTTTGCTCCTCTGCCCTTCCTAACCCGCCTTTGCGAACCAATATAAATTGTGTAATACTCCCCAAACTGGAGACCTTGAAGTCACCTGGACCTTGGGTAGTCGATTCCCATCTCTGCAGTTCCAAATTTTAGCTGCCATTCTGAAGCATGAACAGCCGGGAAGGCCAAAGGCCATTATTGGCCAACAACTGTCCATCCAATGCCACCAAGCCTTGCCCAGGCCTGAAAATCCCTTTTGCCCAATGGCCTTCCTTGTTGGCTAGCGATGATTTTCCGCCAACTTCCCCCCCATGCTTTTTGCGATGTCTGCATTATCGCCGCTAGTTCTTGTGTATCTTTAACAGGGCGGAGCCTTGAATTCTGCCTGCCCAAATTCCTTCAAAGACTCTCTCCTCCGTATTTTTAAACGAAGCTTCAAATCATAGGCAGGGCCGAAACTGTAAATTTTTGGTTAATCAGAATTGGCTCCTGACCTTTTCCCAGGGTTTTGGTGAATAGCTGATGGAACACGTTCCCCAGGCAAATAGTTTTTAACGTGGGATGGACCACTCCGGTGACACCTGCCCACCAATCGATCGAATTAAAACACTAGACCCATTCCCTCGCCAGTTTCCCGCAATTCGCTTTGCAAACGCTGCCGTATTCAGCCTAATTTTTCTACCTCCGGGTGGTAAAACGGCCCTCCTTTGGAAGATTTCCTTCATCATCTTTAATCCGAGACTTGGGC
>MU128909.1:575416-593108 GCA_014904985.1 Hydnum rufescens UP504
TTGTGTTGGAGAGAGATGGTTGACATGATGTCACTGATCTTGTGATGTGTTTTGGGGCTCATGGGAAGCGAAATTAAAGGACATCTCCGGGTTCTGGAGATTAATCTGAGCATAGTCCAGTGGTTAAGGTGTTTTTGTTACTGGTTAATAAAAGGAACAAGTGCATGGTGTGGGATTCGATGCAGAGACAGCAGTTTGTATCCGTTGTTGGAGGGATAAAACCCTACTATGTATATTCCGCTTCAGGACCCAACTACCTCCTCAAACGAATCCAAATTATTCAATTCCAATCCTTCAAATACCTACCATTCCTTTGATTGCCATACGACTGTGGATTTCAATTCTCCAAGACCCACTTCATTTCTCTTTCCTCCACCTTGTACACGAGACATTTAATTGTCCATCTCCAAGTCTTCAACAGACTACCTCAAATTGTAGTTACTTCAAGCCCAGCCAACTGTGGCTCAGGCAATTCAACTTGCCCTGTTTGTTTGGTACCCAATCTATTGTGCATTGCTCATTGCCTCAGCGAGGATATATCGAGTCCCAATTATATAATCAAGATTGCCTAATCCTTTGGATCCAACTCGCAGATTAGTCACATGTTAAATAGGGGCTATTCCCATACTCTCAAGGAGTATTTCGCGAATATCTCCCTCATTTTTGATCGGATCGACTCGGCAAGATGGCGCCCAGAAAGCTATGATCAATACCTATCCAACGGTACCACATACTGCGTTTATCGGATGCGAATTGCACCCTCCAGGTCGATTTTACTTCATGCTCCACACTATCCTTCAGTATTTCGCGAATATCTCCACCAGTTTTGATCCGATTCGTTAGTAACGACCACCCCTGGAAAGACGCTGAAAATCCGCATCGAATGGTACCAAGGGCAAAACGAGCGGATTAGAACTCGGCTTTCTGCAATTTAGTCTCCCCATGTCTCATTTCACTTTTACCTCCGCTTTTCTGATTATTAAAGGCAATTATGGTTCCGGCACCTTATGTCCGATGGAGGGTACGTCTAGGGCGACCAGTTCCACCTTTCCCCAAGGGATTCTGTTCAGTAGGAGAGGAGGGATACCTTGGTTAAGCCATATTCCCCCATTCTGACTTGTTAATTGAATATCTTCCTTCAGTTTTGAAGCCTTTGACTCAATCTCTTTTTCATCATTTTCGCCTTAACCCCACCTTTCTGCCGGTTACCATGGCATTATTCCAAGATGTATATTAAGTGCAGAGGATGCGAATTTTGATTGATTTCCCCCTCACCCTCAGTCTCTAAAGTCTTGAAGGACAGCTGTTGGCACCAGGGTGATTTCCAGACCATATCTAGTATTGTTCACGCTTTGGATAGGCCCTCAAGAGGAGAGCCATCAGTGTGATTTCTGAATCAAATAATCCATTCATTCATTGTTAGAGCAAGCCTGCCCTAGCAAGACAAATTCCCAACCTCAAGGCCTTTCATTCAATCGGACCTTAACCTACGGATTGACTCCGTGGCCCTCTCCTTTCATCCTTGATTCAACAATCTTGGACTGTGGCATAGTCTCTTAGGAGATTCCTGCTTACAAATCTGGTGGTCCTTACAGGGGGTCACAAATCCTCAATCCGTACCAATCAATTCAATCTATCCTATAACTCAAGACCACAAGCATGTCAACTACTACCTACGCCCGCATGCCGGGACCGCGTTCAAGAGACGCTCCGCGATTCAAAGGAAAAAGGATTTTACGCTTCCTTGCGGAGTACGAGTTCTGCGCAACCGCGGCTCATCTCACTTCAACTCAAACAATCCGTCAAATAACTCGTTATTGTGATACCAAGTCCGAGAGGTTTATTGAGTCACTACACGAGTACTATGAAGAAGACTGGGACAATTTCAAGTCACGCTTATTGGAATTTTATCCCTCCGAAGAAGAAAAACCTTACTATAAGGTCGATCATTTAATTAAGCTCGTTCGAAAAGATCGAAAGCTCTCCTCTATTGAGAAGTTCGACAACTATATTCGCGAGTTTACTGTTATCGCTACGGCGCTTGAAGAGAGAAAGGCGCTATCGGAAACAGACAAGTACGACTATTTTTGGCGGGGAGTCAAGCCCGTGTCGTTTCGCGACGAAATAGGCAACGTTTTAAGGAACTCTAAACAGTGGACCGACTTGACTAATCCCCCACCAATGGAGGAAGCCACTCGGGCTATCAAGCTACGACTCAAGAGAGATTTATATCGAGTTCCCGACGACGAGACAACGCACACAGTTTCGGACGATGAGGGTTCTTCCAGCACAACAGATTCCGATGAGAGCTCGGACTCGGAAGACTCGGATGAAGAGCCTAAACGAGCCAAGAACAAGAAGGGTCAGTTGAAGCCCGAGAATAAGCAAAAGAAGGATGAAGTTACTACACCTAAGCCCGCTGAACTATCCAAGGCGCAGGAATCCGTCGATCCGATGAAATCTAACATCGATGATCTCGCAGAGAAGATCGGCCGGTTAACTCTGGCGTTGGGCCAACTAGATCCAGATAAGGTCGCGCGACGTCCAGGAAAGTTTGGCGTGTCGTCAATAAAGTGCTTTATGTGCGGAGAAGAGGGGCACTCACTTAAGGATTGCCCGGAAACCAAGGCTTTCATCGCGAAAAAGGTCTTGAAGCTTTCCAATGAAGGAAGATTGGTGCAACTCGACGGAAGCGATCTTCCCCATGGCGATATTAACAACGGAGGCGTCGCTCGCATCCTGCGCGATCAATTAGCAAATGCCTCTAACGTGGAAATGGAGCACTTACGTAGTTTCGAGCTTTTGAACCAAGAGTTTGCCACGTTTGGCGAGTACGAATACGAAGTTTTTCCGGCAGAGCGAAAGCAAGAAGAGGTGCAACCGAAGCGAAACGAACCGTATACGAAGGACGAACCTAAGGGAAAAAGAGCAGAACGCCCGAACAAGGCATATGTCGAGATACCCCAACGGCCCGTTAGACAAGACCAACCGTCAAGTACTAAGCCACCTACCATTCTGAAGCGGGAGAGTCGTACCGCGGATCCCACGCCAGCTTTGCCAAACGAGGACGTTGAAATGAAGGACGCAACAACGGGCGAACCTGAAACCCGCAAACAGTCGGTTCCGAGCATGGAAAAGGATTTGCCGTTGCCTAAAGCAAAACCCAAAACTAGGACAACATTAGACGACGTTGTGGTACGCGGGAAAGACGATCACGTCAAAAAGAGAGCCTCCCCTGCTTACCGGTTTGCCAGCGAATTGCAAGAAAGAGTCGATGTAGACGCGCTATTCAACTCCCTTATGGACAAAGAAGTGACGGTGCGGCTCGGAGATGTGATCGGGTCGTCGTATGAACTCTGCAAGAGGCTCCAGATTGCGACTAAGACGCAACGTGTACCAGTCAAACCGGAAGCTGCCGGATCAAACAACGTCGAGGCCACAATCAGTTCTATAGAACGTATCTACGGATCTCTGCTCTTGGAGTCTCCTAGTCCTCAATATACTACGATTCAAGATTTACCTAAGCTGGATCATCCCTCAATGCAAACCCATAGTCCTGAACCTCTGAATCTGAAGCCTGGTAGAAAGCCAAAGCGTCCGCTCATAAACCGTCCACCTAAGAAGCCGCTCGATCGGCAAATTAATGCTGTAGCTTTTGAACTGGACGATGACGAGTCTGAAGACAACTATGGATCAGATAGTGAAGTCGATACCGACGATCTTGCAGACGAATACTATAGGCGACAACTTGAACGGGAACACAAGCGGGTCTTCAACTTAAGGGAAACAGATTATTCCTTTCGCCCATCGTTTCTTGCTATGGTTACAGCCAAAATTCAGGGCACAATAATGGGACAGCCTTGTACCATGTTGATTGATAGCGGCAGCGAGTTAAATATGATGGTTCTGTCGACTCAAGCTAAACTCGAGTTACCCATGGACCCCTCAGGAAAGGACTGGATTCTCCGTGGAGTATCCGGGCATCAGGTCAATCTAGTGGGTCTATGTCGCGACGTCCCAATCCAAGTCGGAGGAGTTCCTTTACCGCACAACTTCTTCATCACATCGGACAACATCGGCCAAAAGGACATTATTCTAGGCCAGCCTTGGCTGTTCTCGTACTCCGCAAGAATTGAATACGCGCATGGAGAAGGCATGAACCTTCAAGTTTGGCAAGACGGCAACCGCGAAGGACGATCCGTCCGCGTTACTTTGCCCATCATGTCGGCACTGCGGAACGTCTTCCCTATCGAAGCAACCAAGCGACACACAGGAACCGTCAACTCTGCTCATCTCACCGTATCTAGCGAGGCTCCAGAATTCCTCTCTAGCATTTCGTCAATCATGTCTAATAAGGAGTTCAACTCAAAAAGGCTGGGGCCTAGTGTCAAGGCTTCGGAAATGCTCTTATATGGAATGCAATCTCACACAATCTGAGAAGCCTTGTACCGAGGTTTTTATTCGCAGAATATCATACGTGAAAATGAACTCGAGCAACGGTTCACCAAGATGTTCATTCAAGACGGGTATTCCTATCACCAAGCTGTGCAAGGTACCGAAACCGTTGGAAGATTCGTCTTCGGCAATCGAAAATACAAACCAGTGGGCACAAAGGTCCATCCGGTCGCATCTTACAATCCGGATTCGTGGCCTTTAGTGTTCAAAACCTTGAACGTAGGAGAATTACCTCCACTACCGACAAATCCGACGCAGCTCAAGGATTTGACCTTCACTGAGCGCATTACGAAGGAACGAATGACTTTCATGCTCGGAAAGATTCCGCCCAGCTTCTTGTCGAAACCCGAGGTAGAGCTTCTGGCCTACCTAATCCTCAAGTATCAAGATGCCTTTGCGTTTGAAGAACACGAAAGAGGGACATTCAACACCGATTACTTCCCGCCTTACGAGATGCCAACAGTACCTCACGAACCCTGGATGAAGAAGAACATTCGTATCCACTCGGTCGAATGGATGAAGTCCTCCAAGCTCTTACAAGAACAATTCGATAGCGGCAAATACGAACAATCCGCGTCTTCCTACTGTTCTGCAATTTTTGCTGTAGAAAAGAAGTCCAGATTTCTTCGACTGGTTCACGACTTGCAACCCCTCAATGCAGTCACTATTTGACAGATTTATATCGAGTTCCCGACGACGAGACAACGCACACAGTTTCGGACGATGAGGGTTCTTCCAGCACAACAGATTCCGATGAGAGCTCGGACTCGGAAGACTCGGATGAAGAGCCTAAACGAGCCAAGAACAAGAAGGGTCAGTTGAAGCCCGAGAATAAGCAAAAGAAGGATGAAGTTACTACACCTAAGCCCGCTGAACTATCCAAGGCGCAGGAATCCGTCGATCCGATGAAATCTAACATCGATGATCTTGCAGAGAAGATCGGCCGGTTAACTCTGGCGTTGGGCCAACTAGATCCAGATAAGGTCGCGCGACGTCCAGGAAAGTTTGGCGTGTCGTCAATAAAGTGCTTTATGTGCGGAGAAGAGGGGCACTCACTTAAGGATTGCCCGGAAACCAAGGCTTTCATCGCGAAAAAGGTCTTGAAGCTTTCCAATGAAGGAAGATTGGTGCAACTCAACGGAAGCGATCTTCCCCATGGCGATATTAACAACGGAGGCGTCGCTCGCATCCTGCGCGATCAATTAGCAAATGCCTCTAACGTGGAAATGGAGCACTTACGTAGTTTCGAGCTTTTGAACCAAGAGTTTGCCACGTTTGGCGAGTACGAATACGAAGTTTTTCCGGCAGAGCGAAAGCAAGAAGAGGTGCAACTGAAGCGAAACGAACCGTATACGAAGGACGAACCTAAGGGAAAAAGAGCAGAACGCCCGAACAAGGCATACGTCGAGATACCCCAACGGCCCGTTAGACAAGACCAACCGTCAAGTACTAAGCCACCTACCATTCTGAAGCGGGAGAGTCGTACCGCGGATCCCACGCCAGCTTTGCCAAACGAGGACATTGAAATGAAGGACGCAACAACGGGCGAACCTGAAACCCGCAAACAGTCGGTTCCGAGCATGGAAAAGGATTTGCCGTTGCCTAAAGCAAAACCCAAAACTAGGACAACGTTAGACGACGTTGTGGTACGCGGGAAAGACGATCACGTCAAAAAGAGAGCCTCCCCTGCTTACCGGTTTGCCAGCGAATTGCAAGAAAGAGTCGATGTAGACGCGCTATTCAACTCCCTTATGGACAAAGAAGTGACGGTGCGGCTCGGAGATGTGATCGGGTCGTCGTATGAACTCTGCAAGAGGCTCCAGATTGCGACTAAGACGCAACGTGTACCAGTCAAACCGGAAGCTGCCGGATCAAACAACGTCGAGGCCACAATCAGTTCTATAGAACGTATCTATGGATCTCTGCTCTTGGAGTCTCCTAGTCCTCAATATACTACGATTCAAGATTTACCTAAGCTGGATCATCCCTCAATGCAAACCCATAGTCCTGAACCTCTGAATCTGAAGCCTGGTAGAAAGCCAAAGCGTCCGCTCATAAACCGTCCACCTAAGAAGCCGCTCGATCGGCAAATTAATGCTGTAGCTTTTGAACTGGACGACGACGAGTCTGAAGACAACTATGGATCAGATAGTGAAGTCGATACCGACGATCTTGCAGACGAATACTATAGGCGACAACTTGAACGGGAACACAAGCGGGTCTTCAACTTAAGGGAAACAGATTATTCCTTTCGCCCATCGTTTCTTGCTATGGTTACAGCCAAAATTCAGGGCACAATAATGGGACAGCCTTGTACCATGTTGATTGATAGCGGCAGCGAGTTAAATATGATGGTTCTGTCGACTCAAGCTAAACTCGAGTTACCCATGGACCCCTCAGGAAAGGACTGGATTCTCCGTGGAGTATCCGGGCATCAGGTCAATCTAGTGGGTCTATGTCGCGACGTCCCAATCCAAGTCGGAGGAGTTCCTTTACCGCACAACTTCTTCATCACATCGGACAACATCGGCCAAAAGGACATTATTCTAGGCCAGCCTTGGCTGTTCTCGTACTCCGCAAGAATTGAATACGCGCATGGAGAAGGCATGAACCTTCAAGTTTGGCAAGACGGCGACCGCGAAGGACGATCCGTCCGCGTTACTTTGCCCATCATGTCGGCACCGCGGAACGTCTTCCCTATCGAAGCAACCAAGCGACGCACAGGAACCGTCAACTCTGCTCATCTCACCGTATCTAGCGAGGCTCCAGAATTCCTCTCTAGCATTTCGTCAATCATGTCTAATAAGGAGTTCAACTCAAAAAGGCTGGGGCCTAGTGTCAAGGCTTCGGAAATGCTCTTATATGGAATGCAATCTCACGCAATCCGAGAAGCCTTGTACCGAGGTTTTTATTCGCAGAATATCATACGCGAAAATGAACTCGAGCAACGGTTCACCAAGATGTTCATTCAAGACGGGTATTCCTATCACCAAGCCGTGCAAGGTACCGAAACCGTTGGAAGATTCGTCTTCGGCAATCGAAAATACAAACCGGTGGGCACAAAGGTCCATCCGGTCGCATCTTACAATCCGGATTCGCGGCCTTTAGTGTTCAAAACCTTGAACGTAGGAGAATTACCTCCACTACCGACAAATCCGACGCAGCTCGAGGATTTGACCTTCACTGAGCGCATTACGAAGGAACGAATGACTTTCATGCTCGGAAAGATTCCGCCCGGCTTCTTGTCGAAACCCGAGGTAGAGCTTCTGGCCTACCTAATCCTCAAGTATCAAGACGCCTTTGCAGTTTGAAGAACACGAAAGAGGGACATTCAACACCGATTACTTCCCGCCTTACGAGATGCCAACAGTACCTCACGAACCCTGGATGAAGAAGAACATTCGTATCCCACTCGGCCGAATGGATGAAGTCCTCAAGCTCTTACAAGAACAATTCGATAGCGGCAAATACGAACGATCCGCGTCTTCCTACCGTTCTGCGATTTTTGCTGTAGAAAAGAAGTCCGGATTTCTTCGACTGGTTCACGACTTGCAACCCTCAATGCAGTCACTATTAGAGACGCTGGACTTCCACCCCGTATTGATGAAATGATCGATCAATTTACGGGCAGGACGTGCTATTGCATTTGTGACCTCAAAAGCGGATACGATAGCTACTTATTAGCTGAGAAGTCCAGAGACTTAACAACTTTTCACGGCTATGGGCTTGGTCCGCTTAGGCTTACTCGACTACCTCAAGGATACACCAAACTCAATGCAGGTGTTTTGCAGAGGACCTCTCATATGATCGGCGTCAATGGCACCCGATCGCGCTAACGTCTTGTCTGAGCATATGAGCAGGGATGGTTCCCCCCTCCCATGTTCCGTACTTCACCAATCAGTCCAAACTCATCAAACCAGGAATAGAATAGTCAAAATGGTGTGTTAAAACCATCGATATTTCGGGTTTCGCGATTCATGTTTACAATGCTCTTATAGCCCGAATTATCACGCGACCAAGCTGGAGTAGCCTACACACACGTCGCCTGGCCCATTCATAATGGGTTACTTCATCATTCGTTGTTTGGCATATTTCAGGGCGCCCGTCCCCCGCTCTCTCGACACCAACCCGAGCCGCGCGCTCACCCCCTCTCCCTCTCGACCCTCCACCTCGCCCACGTCTCCCAACCACCCCTGGCCCCCCGCCTCTCTCGCTCGCCCTTCCACCACGCCCGCTCCGCGCCCTTCCCTCCGACCGCCCCCCCCCCACCTCGGGACGCTCGGCCCCCCCCCCCCCCCCCGCCCTCGCCGGCTCACCGCCTCTCGCCCCGCTTACCTCTCGCCACCCACCCCTCCTCTCGCCTAATCCGACCAGACCTCCCGCACCGCCGCGCACTTCGCCCCCCGCCTGCGACCCAGACACATCGCCGGCCCACCCACGCGCAGGGACGAACCCCCTGCGCACCCCGCGCGCCGCGAACGCCCCCTCTTTCTTAGGAACACCCCGTAGGAAATAGGCACTAATAACTGTCGCGAAGACCCTTGTACCAATCGAGCGCGCGGCATTCACCTAAATCTCTATCAATCATTTTACCATCTTTCTCAACCATTCTTCGATCACCTATATGCATGTCGCAATACGATGAGATCTGAATTTCACTGTTAGTGTCTAATGCATTATTGGTTACTGTCACTAATCGGCTGTGTGATGGATAGTCACAGTTATATTCTACTTGAGACGCAGTATATAATTTCGTACTTATATTGGATTCACTTACCTTCATAATAATATGTGGGAAATGGCGATACATGAGCCTATATGCTTGATATTGTTGTTAATATGGAGTTTTTTATTGTTAGTGTTAAATGCGATGGACTATCGACTTCCGGATTCTATATCGATTTATTTGATATTATTACTTTATCTATGCACGTACAGTATAGTATATCATGGGTACTGTTAATATATCGGGTATTTACAATGCATATGCTGATGACAGAGAATTCGATGATAACGTTTAACATATTTTGCTTTTTGATTATCGTAAATCAGCATAGAGCGTAACCAGATTATAACGGTAACCGAGTAATTCCGGATACTCTATGTAGTCAGCTCTCAGTCGCTAGCACCAGCCAGCCGTGCCCGTCGATGCTATCCGAGTGTGGCAGGTATGATGACGTTTGATGATAACGTCAACTTTCATACGATACCTTAGAATCAAATCAAGGTCAACAGACACGCCACACTAAATTATAACCCAACACTGTGCCTCTGCAGCGATTCTCCAACCCCTCTCTTGAATCGTATCTTGTTACTTTCCCGTCTACTTCACTTTCTCTAAAGACGGAGTTGAAACTGCTATTGGCTTCGTTTCCACATTATCGTCGCAGGCGTTCGTTTTGGGTTCTCTTCTCATGGTCGGGCAGGATCCTACAGAAATAAATAATGGAACAATTAGAAGATGCCAGCATAGTATCACGGATCAATATAGAAAAAAAGAGGCAAATGATGATCGCTCGTCATCGGCTCACAAGACTAAGTAATATATTCAGAAACCTACTTATCGAAAACGCGATAGCCCTATGTCAGCTCCCCAAAGCGCGCCGCAGGGTCGATAGAGCTAGATTTTGACGACACCTGCCTGATAAGCCGTTGATATAGACGTTTACAGCCATGACCCCTCTTTATCTCATCGCACACTTTGATGATGTTCTTTGGCATCCATGTGCACACCTCGCTCGGCGCTCCCGCCCACTATAAGATAGACCGAGAGTGGTGCTATCTTTTCTTTTATTCGAAAATGTTCTGCGGAGTAATGGATGAATGCTAGCAAGAGACTTCATGTGTGTCAGGTTTTTTATTCGTAAACATAGAAATAATCCACAACAAAGGCAACAAAGCCAGCGTGTGGACAATCTTTGTGTGTGTTTCCACCATTGCTTGTATTGTTTATTCCGCGACTGTCCTGAGCTCGACCGAATCAATGCTTACCATTTTGACTAGACGACTACATGAAATACTGATACCGTGCAGTGTGTAGATTCGTTCAGTCCTCTTAGGCAGCAACAATACCTTCATACTTCATTCGGCAATTTCCTACTGCACCCATGATGCTGAACGCTCCTCTAGCAGGCGCTTTCGTAGCTATCTTGTCGTCCCACAATGAACTCAAATGTTCTGCTAAATCACCACTTTATCAAGGTACATTTGTCTGTCCTGCAGTAGATTCCTATATCTGGGTTCACATTGTATCCGCGTCTGCAGCTTGCACATTAATCTATTGAATCTCTGTCTTCGGCCTTTCATTGTGTCCCCTGCTTTTTTCTCTTCGCATTTCTTTATTTGTGTTGCATTTAATTGTTGTTCAGGTCTTCAGATTTTGTTTACTATGGGTGCGTATCTAACATGGTGTTAGTGGTATTGAGTCCCAAATCTGGTCATATAATTAGATAAATCACGTCTACTCTGGTATATAGGCAGATCAGATTACAGGCGCAGCATACACACAAACACTGCTCGCGGAAGCTAAATTGCACTTCAACAGTTTCTGTCGTCGTTGTATCTACAGGCCAATGCTAGTCGTGTGATAACACAGCAGAACGACGTTAGGATGTTTTATGACCCCCATCGACTCCCTCACTGCACGCATGTATATATTCATCTACGTGCGCAAGTTTATATTGGATTATGCCTGTTGCTTTGGCCCGCCCATTATGGATCGCCCATTTAATCGATAAAACGCTTCCAAAGCAGCACCCGGGCAAATAATCGGTGATCTCCCCCTAAATCTCTCCCAATTCCATCAACCTACAATACCATTATTAAAGGATACACCAACTCAATGCAGGTGTTTTGCAGAGCAACCTCTCATATGATCGGTCAATGGCACCCGATCGCGCTAACGTCTTTGTCGACGATTGCGCAGGGGATGGGACCTCATTCCGATTACAATCAAGCCACTATACCGGATAATAGTCAAATCCGTGTGTTTGTATTCGAGTTTGCTACAATGCTACAAGAGCTTTTAGCCCGAATTAAGGAGTCAGGCGCTACAATCGCTGGCCAGAAACAATTATCGCAACGCCACGTTTGGCACTACTTGGGGCAGTCGTTTTGAAAGAGGGGGCTCATGTCTCTCATGAAATCAATGCCAAGTTAGCAAAATGGCCGTATTGTAAGAATTCAACAGACGTACGAGGCTTCCTCGGAACGATGGGAGTGGTCCGCGATGGATCAAGAATTTCGCCGTTATTGCAAAACCTTTAACCTTGCTAACTCGAAAGATGGCACCGAGTGAATTCGAGTGGACAGATGAAGCGCAACAGGCAATGGATCACCTTAAACATCTAGCGTCGACAGCAGTCCCGATTAAGACTATAGACTACCATCTAGCGCGCGGAGTCACCATGAAGTCGCAATGAGAATCCGATTACGGTCTAGTGTCCATCGCGGTCGACTCGTCACCTATCGGCTGTGGTTGGATAGTCAGTCAACAACTTGACGACGCAGAATATCCGATTATATTCGGATCACTTACCTTCAACAAGGTGGAAAGCAGATACTCGCAGCCTAAGCTCGAGTTGTATGGAGTTTTTCGAGCGTTAAATGCGGAGCGATATCGACTTCATGGAATTCACTTCCGTCTGATCCTAGATGCAAGCTACATAGGGAAAATGATCAATAATCCGGGTTTACCCAATGCAGCGATGACGAGATGGATAACGTACATTTTGCTTTTTGATTTCGAAATCCAGCATAGGAGCGCTACCAAGCATCAAGGTCTGGACGGTCTATCGCGTCGTCGCGCAGCAGAAGAGGACTCCGACTGATTCGAGTGTCGAGTCTGATGACAACGAGAGAATCAAACTTCTCAAGATACCTAAGACTCAAAGTCAAGATGAACAGGAAGATTATAACAACAGGGTCGAAACCGTGCTAAATCGTTCAACCAGTGAGTGTCTACCATTGGAAGTCGAATGGATGCAGCCTATGGTAATTGAAGGAGATGAGTACGAGTCAAGTTTATTATTCAAAACCTTCGAAGGCGAGGCTATCGTACCAGACGACGAAGTCAAGCTAGACAAACTAGATCACAAGCATAAGAGGTACGACCAGACTCTCCTGAACACTGGGATGAGATCTTGGCATACCTTTCGAACCTCAAGCTACCCGAGGACGCAAACGCTGGGTACAGATAGCCAATTGTGCTAGGCTCTTTCTTTTATTCGAAAACATGCTTTGGAGATGTAATGGAGACAAGCCTCCTCTTCAAGTCGTCTTGAGTACGGAAATTTGAACAAGAATATGCAAAGACGCTGCATGACGAATCAGGACATCGGGGACGAGATCCAACATTCAGGAAGATCCGTGACTCGTACTGGTGGCGAACATGTACAATTTTGTAGCCCGATACTGCCAGACTTGTCATGAATGTCAAATCCGTTCGACTTACAGGAACAAAATCCCTATACAACCTCAATACACTCGAACACTCCTTAGACGGTTCGATATGGATTCTGTAAACATGCCTAAAGGGAAACACGGATATAAGTACATTGTGGACCTCGTAGACAACCTTACCGGGTTCCTCGAAGCGATCGAAGCTGCGCAATATATCTTCGGACAAGGTCACTGACTTTCTGTTTGATGTGATGTGTCGATATGGCTGCATCTTCCAGCTCACGATTGACAATGGGTCGGAATTCAAAGGGGCAGTTCAAGCATTAATGGACAAGTACAAAGTCCCTGTTGTGCGAGTCTTGCTGTACAATCCACAGGCAAATGGCAAGTCGGAATGTGGCCATGCTGTGTGGATCACCGCGCTATGGAAGATACCTAGCATCCGAATATACGATTGCCAGACTACTTGGGATACGTGATTTGGGCCGATCGCGTTACCGTCAAGCGCAATACTGGATATACGCCCTATTACCTATTATATGGTCAACACCCGCTCATGCCGTATGACGTGAAAGACAGGACATTTCACTCATTGGATTGGCCTGCCGTCAAAACTACCGAGGATCTTCTTGCCCTGCGCATCCTACAGCTAAGCAAACGTGAAGAGCTACTTGAAGAAGCGGTTCTAGCAAATGAAAAATCACGTCGAAAGGCCGCAGATGCCTTCAATAGAAAACATGCAGCCCGTATGGCAGCCGGCAAATACTTGCCCGGCGAGTGGGTAATTGTCTATAACGAGGGACTTGATAATCAACACGGATCTAAGGGAGTTGCTAAATGGTTCAGCCCATTCATAATTGTCCAACGACGGCCATCAGGCGCATATGTTGTACAACAGCCAGATGGAGTCGTATTACGAAGGCCGATTGCCTGGAAGCGACTCAAGCTATACCATTTTAGGGAAAGCCAAGAGCCAATTATATGCACACCTATATGGGATTCCCATGAGGAAGATATGAATGTAGCCGCCATCACGCGAAAGCAACAACTGGCGCGAATGTCACAACCATGGAATTTGCAAGACGAAGATGATCTCGAGAGAGATATTGGACCTCAAAATATGAGTCCTGGAAGCGTCGAGTACTAGGTCTTGATCCTCAACAAGAACCACGCAACGAGATGGATCCTGATGTCAAGAACGATCGCGAGTTATGGGACTACCGTCACAATCATCCCGATGCAGGGCATGACCCATCGCGCTTTCCTTATGGTGCAAAATTCGTTCCTAAGCAAAGAGGGGGCTCATGTCTCTCATGAAATCAATGCCAAGTTAGCAAAATGGCCGTATTGTAAGAATTCACAGACGTACGAGGCTTCCTCGGAACGATGGAGTGGTCCGCCGATGGATCAAGAATTTCGCTGTTATTGCAAACTTTAACCTTGCTAACTCGAAAGATGGCACCGAGTGAATTCGAGTGGACAGATGAAGCGCAACAGGCAATGGATCACCTTAAACATCTAGCTGTCGACAGCAGTCCCGATTAAGACTATAGACTACCATCTAGCGCGCGGAGTCACCATGAAGTCGCAACGAGAATCCGATTACGGTCTAGTGTCCATCGCGGTCGACTCGTCACCTATCGGCTGTGGTTGGATAGTCAGTCAACAACTTGACGACGCAGAATATCCGATTATATTCGGATCACTTACCTTCAACAAGGTGGAAAGCAGATACTCGCAGCCTAAGCTCGAGTTGTATGGAGTTTTTCGAGCGTTAAATGCGGAGCGATATCGACTTCACTGGAATTCACTTCCGTCTGATCCTAGATGCAAGCTACATAGGGAAAATGATCAATAATCCGGGTTTACCCAATGCAGCGATGACGAGATGGATAACGTACATTTTGCTTTTTGATTTCGAAATCCAGCATAGGAGCGCTACCAAGCATCAAGGTCCGGACAGTCTATCGCGTCGTCGCGCAGCAGAAGAGGACTCCGACGATTCGAGTGTCGAGTCTGATGACGACGAGAGAATCAAACTTCTCAAGATACCTAAGACTCAAAGTCAAGATGAACAGGAAGATTATAACAACAGGGTCGAAACCGCGCTAAATCGTTCAACCGGCGAGTGTCTACCATTGGAAGTCGAATGGACGCAGCCTATGGTAATTGAAGGAGATGAGTACGAGTCAAGTTTATTATTCAAAACCTTCGAAGGCGAGGCTATCGTACCAGACGACGAAGTCAAGCTAGACAAACTAGATCACAAGCATAAGAGGTACGACCACGACTCTCCTGAACACTGGGATGAGATCTTGGCATACCTTTCGAACCTCAAGCTACCCGAGGACCGCAAACGCCGGGTACAGATAGCCAATCGTGCTAGGCTCTTTCTTTTATTCGAAAACATGCTTTGGAGACGTAATGGAGACAAGCCTCCTCTTCAAGTCGTCTTGAGTACGGAAATTCGAACAAGAATATGCAAAGACGCGCATGACGAATCAGGACATCGGGGACGAGATCCAACATTCAGGAAGATCCGCGACTCGTACTGGTGGCCGAACATGTACAATTTTGTAGCCCGATACTGCCAGACTTGTCATGAATGTCAAATCCGTTCGACTTACAGGAACAAAATCCCTATACAACCTCAATACACTCGAACGCTCCTTAGACGGTTCGATATGGATTCTGTAAACATGCCTAAAGGGAAACACGGATATAAGTACATTGTGGACCTCGTAGACAACCTTACCGGGTTCCTCGAAGCGACGAAGCTGCGCAATATATCTTCGGACAAGGTCGCTGACTTTCTGTTTGATGTGATGTGTCGATATGGCTGCATCTTCCAGCTCACGATTGACAATGGGTCGGAATTCAAAGGGGCAGTTCAAGCATTAATGGACAAGTACAAAGTCCCTGTTGTGCGAGTCTCGCCGTACAATCCACAGGCAAATGGCAAGTCGGAACGTGGCCATGCTGTGTGGATCACCGCGCTATGGAAGATACCTAGCATCCGAATATACGATTGGCCAGACTACTTGGGATACGCGATTTGGGCCGATCGCGTTACCGTCAAGCGCAATACCGGATATACGCCCTATTACCTATTATATGGTCAACACCCGCTCATGCCGTATGACGTGAAAGACAGGACATTTCACTCATTGGATTGGCCTGCCGTCAAAACTACCGAGGATCTTCTCGCCCTGCGCATCCTACAGCTAAGCAAACGTGAAGAGCTACTTGAAGAAGCGGTTCTAGCAAATGAAAAATCACGTCGAAAGGCCGCAGATGCCTTCAATAGAAAACACGCAGCCCGTATGGCAGCCGGTGAATACTTGCCCGGCGAGTGGGTAATTGTCTATAACGAGGGACTTGATAATCAACACGGATCTAAGGGAGTCGCTAAATGGTTCGGCCCGTTCATAATCGTCCAACGACGGCCATCAGGCGCATATGTTGTACAACAGCCAGACGGAGTCGTATTACGAAGGCCGATTGCCTGGAAGCGACTCAAGCTATACCATTTTAGGGAAAGCCAAGAGCCAATTATACGCGCACCTATATGGGATTCCCATGAGGAAGATATGAATGCAGCCGCCATCACACGAAAGCAACAACCGGCGCGAATGTCACAACCATGGAATTTGCAAGACGAAGATGATCTCGAGAGATATTGGACCTCAAAATACGAGTCCTGGAAGCGTCGAGTACTAGGTCTTGATCCTCAACAAGAACCACGCGACGAGATGGATCCTGATGTCGAGAACGATCGCGAGTTATGGGACTACCGTCACAATCATCCCGATGCAGGGCATGACCCATCGCGCTTTCCTTATGGTGCAAAATTCGTTCCTAAGCTATTCAACTGGCTGCCATGGGGCTCAAGAGTCCAAGTAATCGACGGAATGAAGACGTTGAACCGCAAAATCAATGTTAGCAATCTAACCATCTTGGGAATAGAGGAGGAACGTACCAATGCTTTCCATATTGAATCCGCCGGGGCTAAACAAAACCATGTGGTACAAATCAATATATCCGTTGAGGATTTGGATGAGGGAGAACCTCTTACCTTCGCGTGCAATATGACAGACGTTCAGATGGCCCACTACTCCGATTCGGACAACGATACTGAGGCTAATCACGAAAGTCCTCATCAATCGAATCACAAACCGCAGAAGAATGACGAAAGGCGGACCAGCACTGTGCCGGCGAAACGGCAATCGGGTATGAAAGGGAGTGCCAGGACAGGCATCTCCAGTTCTCCCGGCAACCATCGCGAGGCGAACGAGGGTCCAAAGGCTGGTGCGAAGCGTACGAAACTGTTGGAGCTCTTGAAAGAACTCAGCGACGCGGGCGAGATCAATCTTGATCAGCCTGACTCGTCTTCCCAAGGAGAATCGGAAACTACAATGGCACTTACAACTTCGTCCACTCAACCACATGCACGCAGACCGTTCATCAGCGTATCTGATGAAGTAATGGAGAACGTTGACAAGATGTCCACGCAACTCCTTACATACGGAAAGCGAATGTCACGATTTGCAGAAGAATCACAAGAGGAGTTTGAACTGTCCCGACGAGAATTCGAGCGTATCCGTGAACATGCCACATTGTTTACCGAGCGAACCGAGGAGCTGTTAAAGCACTTCAAGATGTCGACTTCCGCGATGTACAGACGCTTCGATTTGATGGATCTCCAGCAGCAACATGCCGTAGATTTGGCGCGTGCGCTTAAGGACGTCCTTCTTCGTATCCACAACGATTCATTTTCCCTCGACGACTATTACCTTGCAATTAATGAACTCCTTAGAGGCGTACTTACCTCTTTCGT